>PVIA01001042.1:114732-323708 GCA_004024845.1 Tonatia bakeri
AGTGTCTATAAAGCATTTAGGACAGTGCAGTCATCAGGGTTCTCTAGAGAAACAGGTCCAATAGAAAATGTTCTTAATCTGTGTTCAGATGGCTGTAACAAAAATGCCAGACTGGATGGCTTAAATAATAAACACTCACTGCTCACAGTTCTGGAGGCTGGGAAGTCCAAGACCAAGGCACAAGCAGACTCAATGTCTTGTGAGAGCTCCTTTCCTGGTTTGTAGATGGCTGTCTTGTCATGGTGTCCTCACATGGTGGAAGGCATGAGGGAGCTCTCTGGAGTTTCTTTTGTAAGGGCACTAGTCCCATTCGTGAGGGCTTTATCCCTAAGGCCTGCTCACCTCTGAAGACCCCATCTCCGTATCATCACACTGGGCATTAGATTTCAACCTAGGAACTGGCAGGGGGAGGGGAGGGACATAGACTTTCAGTCTACAGCCGTATGCAGTAGGTTCTGTGACTGTAAGCAAAATGATGTATTGTGAAACCCAGTTTACCATAGGCTAATTGATAGTTGATATGAACAAGAGTTAATTTCCTACGGCATCTTACCAAAGGTATAACTGAGGCAGAATAGTAAGAAGCTAGGAAATTTCCTTGGCAAGTGGAACAGGAAAACTGAGACAGCTCAGCAAACTGGCCAAGCAATTTACAGCCAGGTATAGGAGATCATAGGGCAGAAAGCCCCAGGTGCCTAGCAACGGGCAAAACTAGCCAAGAACATTGCCCCCAGGGTGGCCCTTCCTTCCCCCGGAGTCATGTGGTTCAGATCCCCTGACCTTTCCTTCCTCAAAATAACCTCTAGGCCTCAGTTATATTTCAACTCCAGGCCGAGAAAAGCAGCAAAGCCAAGCAGGTGACACTAGGCCCAGCTGGGATGACTAGTGATGTTCCCCTCTAGTGCTGACCAATCAGCGAAGGCCACAACCCTGAAAGGATGTATCTGGAGAACTGACGAATATTCTATTGAGATCCTCCCCTAAGACCACCCCTAAACTCCAAGCCTTTAAACCCCCCCCCAAAAAAAAGGTCCCAGTGCACGCTCTTCCTCCCAGAAGCATGCTGGCACCGTTCCCTTCCCCCTCCTCTTCCTCTATGGGCACGCATCTCCTAAACTCTAAGGGACCCTGTGAGACCTGCCACCAGGGGAGCAGTGGGCAGTGGCGGCTGATCCAGGCTAACCGCCTGAACCTGTCCCCAAGGCCCCCTTTCCTCTGACTCTGCAGGGCTGACAACAGCCCTGCCTTGTCTCACTTCTTTCCCGTGACTTTCTAGAAAGCCAAAGCCACTCCGCCTAGTCTCTCTCCTGTTGCTTCTTCTCTCCTAGGCCCTTTCTC
Source organism: Tonatia bakeri (assembly GCA_004024845.1). Taxonomy (NCBI): domain Eukaryota; kingdom Metazoa; phylum Chordata; class Mammalia; order Chiroptera; family Phyllostomidae; genus Tonatia; species Tonatia bakeri. The sequence continues at coordinate 116,071 of PVIA01001042.1, forward strand.
ATTTAACTGTCCCCAGCTTTGAAAACACACCCTCAAAACCACCTGGACTTGTGTTGTGAGCTCTTTCCTGCACGAAGCCAAGAACCCACACACTGCGGGCTGAGGGAGACTTGCTCCATCCTGTTCCCTGTCTGGTAACATAGCAAAATGACATTGAAGGAAATGATGTTAATTGAGAACCGGCCACACACACACACACACACACACACACACAAACATTATACATATGTACATGGAGAGAGAGCTTTGTTATTAGGTACTGGCTCATGTGATTATGGAGACTGAGAAGTCACATGATCTGCTGTTCGCAAGCTAGAGACCCAGGAAAGCTGGAGGTGTAGCTTCAAGCCCTGAGAGCCGACAACTGAGAGTGTGGATTCCAGTCCAGGTCTAAAGGTCTGAGGACCAAGAGGACCAAGGGCAGGAGACAATTGCTGTTTCAACTCAGACAATCAGGCAGAGAACAAATTCAACTTTCCTTGCCTTTTTGTTCTATTCAGGCTTGAAACCAACGGTCCTTATGACCTTGATTAAATTTAGTTTTAAGTTCTAGCTCTTGAAATCATATCCGTGTCTCTCTCTCCATATATATATATATATCTCCATATCCCTCGGGGACCTGGCCTTTCCACCTGATAATCAGCAACTCCTGAGGCAATGAAGACAGTAGCCCGTACTGACTAATGATCACTGGGACCAGACCTCTAGCAGGCCCTCAGCAGATTGGATAATGCCCACCCACATTGGGCAGAGCTGTCTGCTTTACCAAGTCCACTGGTGATCTCTTCCAGAAACATCTGCAAAGACGTACTCAGAAATTATATGTAACCAGACATCTGGGCCTCCTTTCACCCAGTCAAGTTGACACATAAAATTATATCCAGCAATACACACAGCAGTGAGCAATCAATACACACAGGCCATTATTACTGTCAGTGTGAGAAATGTCCAAACCTGCAGAGAATTTGTATAAGAGTTTATCTGAGTCAAACTGATGACATAGGCGGGGGAGCAAGGTCTCAAATGTTCTGGAGAATGACAGTTTTGCGGGGTTTTTTTTAATGCATTTAAAATTAAGGAAGGAAGATAAAGAAGATTATGTGAAATAAGACAAAACAAGGCAAGGAGTAGATTATAGGATAGTTAAGATTATGTGCTTTCCAGAGAGTAAGCCATGCTTTAGAAGGCAGGATCTGAAAGCCTGCCTTTCAAAGGTGTGTTAACCTAGATGCACAGAAACCATGAAAGGCCTGGCTTAAGGCAAAGCTAAGCCTTTTACCGAAGAAGCTGTAGGGCTCTGACCAGTGTGGCTCAGTTGATTGGGCACCATTCTGCAAAATGACAGGTCTCCAATTCAATTCCCAGTCAGGGCACAGGCCTGGGTTGTGGGTTCAGTCCCCATTTGGGGATGTTTCCCTCCCTCTTTTTCCCTCCCTCCCTCCCCCTTGCAACAGTGGAAAATTATAACAGTGGGAAATTTTAACCCACCCCACCATTCTTTTGACATTGTTTCTATGGGTGCTGACTCTGACTAGTATGTGGCTTATAGATAAGCAGTATGTTTGTCTAAGAATCCCAGGACCTTACTTCAAAAGATTCAGACTCAGACCTTCAGGCATCTGAGTTCCAGGAGATTTGCTGCCCTTCATCCATGGATCCAGGATGACGTGAAGCTGAGATGGTGCGAATCCAGGATGACTAACCCAGGAGGATGCACACCAGACCGCCACTTGCCGTATCAGAGTGGATTGTGCTCGTCTGCACGTAGAGAGCTTGGCAACCCCCTCCCTTGATCTCTTTGTTCTGTTCCCCTCGCCCTCCCTGTTGAAACCTCTGCTTCCACTGAGATGTGGAGATGGGCTTTGTGACTCGAATCCCCCATCTTCCAGGTGGCCAGCTCTGGAAAAGAAACCACGTTCCTTTACATCAGCATCTGCCTCTCGATTATTGGCTTTCATAGCGGCAGGCAGCTGGACCTGTGTTCGGTCATACTCTCTCTCAAAATAAATAAAATATTTTTTTAAAAAGTTATATGCTTGGGGCATGACTACCCACCATGCCCTGCCCAGGTAGGGATTTATGATCAGACCACCCTGTGAGGTGATGTTCCTTTTTCCTTTTTCTTTTTTTTATTGGGTTTATTGGAATGACAGTGGTTAACCAAATTATCCAGGTTTCAGGTGCACAATTCCAGGACACATCATCTGTATACGGTATTGTGTTCCCCAGGGGTGACTTCCGGTAGAACCCCTTTGTGTCCACATTACAGTTTCATGGATAAGGGAACAAAAGCCCAAAAGGTCAATTCATTTGGACATAGTCACACAGCTTCAACAGTATGCTGGTGAACTGGGTCTCAAAACAGAAAAATAACAAAACAACCCCCGCTCCCAGGCTGCCCCGATGTGTCAATATGCTAATATTCCCACTACGGCTGATTTCAAGCTACCAGTGGTTTAACAAGCAGTTCACCAGATTTCAAAATATTTAGCAACTGGCTCTCGTGAGCCAGTGTGAGCTACATCGGCGCACCACCACAGCTCCAATGTGCCCCCAATGGTGGGGAGGGGGGCTTCATAAACATTAGCTTTTATTGCAAGTCAGCCAGGTCGACAGTGTTCACTGGGCACCCTCCTTGCCCCCCTCTTCCAAGCCGGAGATTGAGACTTGGGGTTCAGCTACCCAAGGACCCAGCACAAGCCAGTTACTTGCTATCCATTTCCGGGTCTTCTCTCAGCAAGTTGCACCTAAGCCTGCATGTGACCATCATCCCCACTCCCTGAGAGGGAATTCCCCAGGCCCAGTAGATGGGAGTCCTGTCCCTGCCGGGACCAGCTGCTCTACCCCAAAAAGCCCTGAGGTGCCTTGGCAGGAAGGAAGCTCTTGCTGGGGCTCCTGCCAACCCACACCTGCCCCAGTGCTCCTGAGCGCGGTTCTGTCCTGGCTTGCACCTTCCACATGCTTGGGGAAGCGCTATTTTGGCAGATGGTGAGCAGAAGGCCCTATCCTTGGGGATGATGTTAGGGGATGAGGGTGTGTGACTCACTCATCGCTTGGATGGGTGGAAGACTACAACCAGGGGAGGGCCAGAACCAAGCCCAAGAAAGATTTTCAGCCCTGCAGGCAGGCTGGCCCCACTCCAGGTAAGGGCTCAGGTGAGTCACACCGCCAACAGTCGCCGGAGGCTGGGCACAGATGTCCTTTAAGTAGGGTGGGACAGCCAAAAGTTTCATTGTGCTTGGCTCTAGCTGTTCCCTGAACTGAGCTGGGCTTGCTCCTTGTCTGCGATGCTTCCAAGAGCACTGTGCTTGAAAGCTCCTACCATATTAGGCCCCAGAGAGGGGAAAAACAGCTGGTATCCTGTGTGTGGGGGAAGGGGGGCTCTTACGAGTAGCATATGCATCCAGGGGCTGGGGTCCTAAGGTCTCTGGAAAAGGTGGGGCTGTTCCTGCGTTTCTGGGGCACCCAGGGGAGGAAGATGTCCTTGAACTCTTCGAGCCTGAAGTAGGGAAAGGTCCCTGATGGCCTTGGCGGGGCACAGCAGAGGACGAGAATATGGGTAGAACTACAGGAAAAGGGAGTAAAGTGGGAGAGAGAGAGTGGGTGGGCAAGGCTAGTAGAAAGCCCACAGTTTGCAGCCGGTTTCACAACAGAGCTAAGAAGCCAAGATTGGAAGTTGCCCTGGAGGGGCAGAGGTGGGGGTCACTGTGGCTGGAGACTGCGGGGTGGGGTGGCACCTCACCCTTTCAGGATGTTCTGAGACCCTGACATCCCTCCCTGCAGTGCTAGGGAGGGAGCAGCAGCTAGGCTTGCCTGGATGGTGGAGAATGGGGGCTTTCTTGGTCGGGGACAGGCTCCAGTGGTCAACCAACCTGTGTCTCCAGGCTGCACCCCTCCCAACACCACTCAGTTCACAGGAGTACTTACTGAGTCCTCACTGAGCGGGGCGGGAATGGGGGCACCCTCTTCCTCAATTACTGCTTAAGCCTGTAGAACCCAGAACACAGGTTTCTGATTCTGACTGCTGGTTGAGCTTGGGTAAATCTGTTACCCTCTCAGAATCTTAATTGCCTCGCCTGGGAAACAAAATACCTCCCTCTGAGCAGTGCTGTGAGGACTAAATGAGAGGGCGGATGTGAAGTTCCCGGCATTGACATTGTCAGGTTCTCTGGCACGTAGAAGGTGCTCCACCAATGGCAGTTTCTCAGGGATGGGCCTGGGCAAGAGCTGGGGCAAGCAGCTTCCCCACACCCTCCCCCTTGTGTGTCCCTGTGCCGAGATGGCTGCCCTGACTCCAGACTGGGTCCTGAGAGCCCAGGATCTAAGGACAGAACCTCCCCTCTAGCTCCTGGCTCCCAGCCCCTTCTGTCTCTGAAGGCCTCTGTAGCCCCCAGAAGTTCTAGAGATTTCCTGGAGTTGGACAGACCATCGAGGGACATTGCTGATCTTAAGTGGGACATGGCCTGGCTTTCTGGGAGGATGGAGGAATTGCACATTCCTCCCAAAATAATCGTCCTGGAGCTATTTCCAGAGGCTCTTAGTGCCCAGGCCCGAAATGGCCAGTGATCTCGATGACTGGGTACCTTCAGGACAAACAGCACAGAGGCCCAGCCCTCTCGTTGGCCACCTGCCCGCCAGCCCGGCCCCCAGCCCAGAGCAGAACCAGACTTGGCTGAGGCCCCGCAAAGGAACTGTTGACACAGCTTCCCTGATCCCCTGAGTTCCCTAGGGCTCCTCTTCCTCCTTGGTGGTGGGTGGGCTGGGGGCTCTGACCCCTCCCCTCAGCTCCCTGTTTCAGTGAGTATAGCCACCCTGCCCCAGTGCCAAAAGCCCTTCGCTCTCAGTGATTGTGCGCTGGGAGGCTGCAGGCAGAGCTGTGTTAAAGTGCTTTGTAATCTTGGATCTTATCATTAGAAACTATCAGATAACCCCGAACCAGAGAGCATTCTTCAAGACAACTTGCCTGCAGTCTTCAAAAATGCCAGTGTTGGAAAGCACAGAGCAGGACCGAGAAACTTGCAGGCTGAAGGAAACCGGAGACCTGAGAACTCAAGGCGATGCCTGGTTCTGGGTTGGGTCCTGGGTGGGAGAAAGAGTTGCCACAAAGAACATCAAAGGGACAATAGGTGACATTTAACTACAGACTGTATGTTAGATAATAGCACTGTATCAAGGTTAAATATCCTATATTTTTCATGATAGTGTGGATATATAAGTAAATTTTCTTCTTCTCTCAGCCTTTTCAAGGATAGAGATGCTATTGTCTGCAACATTTTTTTAATCCTCACCTAAGGATATGTTTATTGATTTTTAGAGGGAGAGGAAGAGGGAGAGAGAGAGAAACATCAGTCGGTTGCCTGCCCTATGTGCTCTGACTGAGAATCGAACCTGCAACCTTTTGGTGTAGGGGACGACACTCCAACCAACTGAGGCCAGGGCTGTCTGGAACTTACTCTTAAAATAATAAATGGTGTGTGTTTGTGTGTGTGTGTGTGTGCGTGTAGTGACAAATGTGGCAAAAGTGTTAATAATTAGAGAATTTGGATGAAGACTATATGGGAGTTCATTGTCCTGTTTGTTTTTAGTCAGTGGAAGTTTTTTTCTAAATAAAAAGTAGATCTGTATTTCCAATATTTAGGGAAGGCAATGATGGAGGGAAGATTTCCTTAGCACACACAGTGAGAACTCAAAAGGGGGATTTTTGGTTATTCAACAAATATGTATTAGATGTCCCCTGTGGACCAGGCCTCAGCAAGGGGCCTGGTGGTTTTGAAAAGAGCTGCAGAGTTGTCCCCTGAAGAAGCCTCAGGCTCCAGCCATAGCCCCTTGCATGGCCGCTGGTACTCAGTACCAGATCATTGAGGGCATGAGGAAGAGGTGAGAAGGGAGGAAAGAAGGTGCTGCTTTATCCAGGAATGGGTCATTCAGAAGGGCAGCACTCCAGGGTCTCTCGATAAATGTTTGCTGACTCAATGAGAAAAAAATATTAATGATCCATGCTGACCAGCCAGGAGGCATTTACTAGACCCAGCATAGAACTTCCTATCTCTTAGCATAATTAAACCCTTCGAAAACAACATGGGATGCTGAAAAATGTCCACCCCAACCTCGTTTTAAAAATAGGGCCCATCTGTCCCTAGAAGGCTTAAAGAGGCACTGGTGCTGAGACAGAGGCCTGTCCAGGACGGCCGCAGGAGGCCCCTCCCAGCCCCAGGATTCCATGATTCTATGACATGGTCAGCAGTCTGGAGCGGCGGCAGGAGGGTGTCCCCAGAGGGCCGCAGAGGAGGGCTGTCATCTACCTCCTAAAGACAGAGTGAGAGTGGGAGAGGGCCCTTATGGCAGATGGGGGCCGGCCAGCCAGGGAGGGCAGGGCAGGGCCCTGTGGGGGTCAGCCCTCAGTTCCCTCCTGTATTTCCGGAGGAAGAGATGGGGTGGGGTTGGACCAGGGAGGGCAGAGGCAAGGGTCTGGACATTCCATGCGATTCAGACCCAAAGGACAAGGGCAGCTGAGGGGCCATTGGCTAGGAGAGGGACCAGCAGCTGTTTTCTGGGTGGGACAGGATCAAATACAGTTCTGTTCTCACCAGGCAGAAGTGGAAAATTAGCATCAAGCTGGAAGAACTGGGGGAGAGAAATGGGAGCCTTCCTTCTGGTGGGAACTCAGGGACAATGGGAACAGGGAGGGGAGGACGACACTGCCCCTGGCTTGACCCAGGCAGGCCCAGGAAGGGGAGGTGGGGTTAAACTGGCCTGCTCAGGGCTGGGTCCCTGTAAAGTGCCCGCTCTTGGACCAGCAGGAGCAGAAGGAGTGCCAACACTCACTCTGCTCTTGTGGGGGGGATGAGGGGAGCCCCTGCCGTCAGAGAGGATCAAGGCCAAATATCCCAGAAGGCTCTGATCTCGCAAGTCCAGCCTCATTAATGGACTCATCACCCCAAATGCCCTCCACCATTTGGGGTTCTTAAAGTCAGGATCAGCTTAGTTACAGGGTTAGCAAGTGCCCCTCTCCATCTGGTTCTCCCCATCGTGCCCCCACCCAGGCGTGGTGAAAATTCTTCCTAAGTAGGCCCTGAGGGAGGCATTGTCTTTCAGGGGTCATCCATCAGACACACCCAAGATAGCACCTGGCTATCACCACTAACAAGCTGTGTGATCCGAAGGCAACTCGCATCATCTCTCTGAGCCTCCATTTCCCCATCTGTCCACCAGGAATAGAATAGTAATGACTGCCCTGATGTGCAGTGAGAATTCCATGTGAGAAACATGCAAAGGTCCAGGCTCAGTGCACATAGTATTGCATTCCCTCTAAGACACATTTTTTAGTATCTGAGTACAATCCTCACCTGAGAGGAAGGGGGAAGGAGAGAGAGAGACATGTTGAGGGAGAGAAACATCAGTTGGTTGCCTCCTGTTTGTGCCCTAACCGGGATCAAACCCGCAACCTTTTGGTGCATGGACGATAATCCAGCCCACTGAGCCACCGGACTAGGGCAAAGATTAGGTAGTTGATAATACCTCAAAAGAAGGCCTATCTCAGTGCTTGGAATTTCACCATTAGAGATTCAGTCCTTGGCCTCTGTGGTCTCCCGGAGCCCCAGCTTAAAGGGAGAATAGGAATTTCAGAATGTGGGCCAGAGTTAAAGGAAAAGAGAGACTGCTCCCACTCTTTCTTGGGCTCTTCTGGCCCCTGTTATTCTCAGGGTCTTGCCTTCTTACCCATCTCTTGCCTTTCTCTTTGTGCTTTCTGAAGAACAGGATGTCTCTTTTCCAGTCTGAAAACCCCTGGGCCTACGAGGAAGATGGGGAGGAGGAGAGGGGTGGCATTGGCTCTGTGGAGGCAGACAGAACACCTGGAGAGAAATCGTGGAGGGAGGTGGCAAGGAGCCAAGGAAAGCTGACCCAACTCTCCCCTCACCAGGCCCAGGTAACAGCCTCCGGGTGAGCTCACAGCAGTTGTGCCACGAAGCTTTATTCACCCCACAGGCCAATGTCGGGACACCAGATGAACCGTTCTAACACTTACAGTCACTTGAATCTTCCCTACGCTGTGTCCAATCTGGCCCAGACTCTAGAGTGCCCCCCGACCAGGACAAACAGCCTCAAACGTCCCTGCACCCCAAGTGCAGGCTTGGAGTTCAGCAGCTACGGCAGCCCTTCGGAGGAGTCCAACAGCCCTAGCTCCCCTAAACTTTCAGTGAGGAAAATCTGCATTGGCCGGCCGTACAACTCCAACTGGGTAGAGACGAGTCATCTGGCAAACCGCCCCAAAGTGGCCCAAAAGCCTGCTTGCCATGGCCGCCCCCACTGCCTGCTCTGCACAGATGGTCCCACGGACCCTTCTAGCCCCACCTTCCTGGACCAACTCATCAGAGGCATCAACTACCTTGATAGATCCACCAATGCCTTCTACACCAACTGCCCCAAATCACTGAGCCTGCCAAGGCTCGCAGCCGACTACCTAGGTCATGCCATCAACTCCATCCAGCTGGATCCTTCAGACCACTCTTGTCCCCGCAGGTACTCCAACCCCAGCACCAGCGTGGATGCCTCCCACAACACCAGCACCTGCATGGTGCTGTCCCACAGGGGTGCCAAGGCCTCGCAATGTGAGGATGACTCCGCCGACAAAAGTTGCCTCCACCAGCTTCGCAGCCGGAACCTCTCTCCCATGCTGCCACGGAGGCCGGGGATAAGGTTGCCTGAGCTCCCTTGGTCTGGCAACGGGATCTTTTCTTTTCGTCGTCTGCCCAAGTTCTGGGAAGTGATCCGCTCAGGCTGGAGTGACCCTGAGCCCATCTCCAAACCCTGTAGCTGGTGGTGACATCGACACCAGCCATGAAATGGATGGGCACATGTCCCTCAGGTGGCAGTTGTGCAAAATAAATTGTCTGTGGCAACATGCTGCTCCCAAGGCTCAGTTGAGGGGGAATGGCCATTTGGATTGGGGATTGGGAATTCAAGGACCTGTGGGGCAGGCATCAAAAGTTAATGGGTGGATTGGGCAGGGCAGTAGCAGGGAGTGGTGGAGACTGTGTCTGAGTGGGGATGGAACGCCTGGTCGAAGCCCAGCTCCCCAACGGGTGGTCGCCTTTTCAAGAAAAGCCAGGAATCTGAGTTTTTTCTGTGTCAGCAACAAAGTCAAAAAAGTCATAATGCTCTGTGGGCTGAACAGAAATACTTGCTGGCCAAATGTGGAGCCCACATTCTCTGGGTTTTATCTCATGTGGATCACCATGGAGGTTCCTGGCCTCCCTTACCCTTGGTTCCCCCACGTGAAGAAATAGACTGACTCTACCCAGTCCCCACCCAAACCCTTCTCTCGCCAGGATGACGGACTTTAGCGTAGCTGCACGGGAGCAGAAAGGCAGAAGTGACGGTGGCAAAGATGATAGCAAACCCTGTGGAGCCCTGACGATGCGGCAGACATGGTTCTAAGTGTTTTATACATACTTATTCTTTCAAAGAGGTGACTTTGCTGACCGGGGCCCAGGGTGGCCAGAGGGAAAACTTTACAACGGCCAGTGTGAGACGTGCTGGAACAGGCGACTTGGGATATGTGACAGGTGGAAGGATGGCCCTTCCTGGGAAATCTCTGAAAAGAATGGTACTGTCCAAGCCAGGTGAGGCCTAAAGGGTCAGAATGAGCTGGTCCCATATTTCTTGTTGGCAACATCTGGGAAAATGTTCCCTGGGCCACCGAAGGCTGCAAACCTGCAGACTCAACTGATTTGGGTGCTGAGAAACCAGGTCATACAGGCACCCAGGTGTTCGCTCTCCTGCTGGTGAGGGACTCCAAAGGCCAGGACTTCAACCTAGTTCTGCCACTCACCTGCCCAAATACCCTGGGCACCATGTTTCCCCTCTCTATGCCTGTTTCTCCTCCTGTAACATGGGTGGGGTAGCTTTGGTGGTCTCTAAGGGCCCCCAGACTCTGATATTTTTCATCTCTTCTGAGCTGAGAATTGAAAGTGCCTTCCACCCCCTGCCCAAGAACTCAAGCCTTCTGAGTCCTGAGTCATCAACCCAGGTTGCCCAGGGGCCATTTCAGGACTCAGGGCCCTTTTCTGTATGGCTCTGAACCTCAGGCCCAGCCGGGCTTCTTGCCAGAGCTCTCCTATCTCCTTGGAAATATGAGGACCAATAGCAGCTCAGAGTATGGAATGGGGCTGACCTTGAAATAATGCAGAACCTGGATGTCCACAGGGTTCCATGGCTCTTGGAGGAGGTGGCCTGCTGTAGCCTAGCCCTATGGCCAAGCAGAGAAGGTGGCAAGCCTGAATATCCTTACCATGAGGTTCACACAGTGGTCCTAGGGTAGGAGGAAAGAAGGGGGCACTGAACCCCAGCCCACTGAATTCACCTGTACTGCTATTTCATCTCTGGAGGACAAGGGCGTGTTTTCCTGGGCCCAACGCTCAGCAACTCCTTTCTCTGTCTCTGGCATCCCTTCCCTCCCCAGGCAGAAGACTTTGGCCTTTGTCTGAGGGGTCCTCAGCCCTCCAGTGACCTATTCCCCAGGTGAACATTCATAGGACTTCAGCTTGTTGGAATCCATTTTGGCCCAGCTCAAGAGATAGTTCAAGAGTGTCCTGATTCCCAAAACCTAGCTGGCCACTCAGAGCCATCTCCTCCCTTCCTGCTTTAAGTCCATATTTGCACCTTTGCGTCTCTTAGAGATACCTACCTCGAAAATGGTCCAAGTTCCCCCAGTCAGAGTATAAGACCCTTGCCCAGGACTGCTCTCAGGGACTCCGCTACCTAGCCCAGTTCTGGTTCACAATAGGGTCTCAATTATTATATTGATGCTGATTAAAGGTGCTGAGGAGATGCACAGTCATGTTTACTACTATTATCTTAAGAGTAATTACAGTATCTTACATATAGTGGATTTCAATAATGAATAATGATGACAGCCAACATTTATTAAGTTCTTAACAATACCTCAGGCATTAAGTGCTATATATGTATTAACTCATTTAACCCTCATACGGGTCCTTTAAGGAAGATACTATCCTTAAATAATAAGGAAGTCCCTAAATAAGGAAGGTCCCTATTGTGCAGATGAGGAAACTGAGGCACGAAGAAGTCATGTATAAATGATGTGATAAAGATGGTTACAGGGCATAGAAAACAGTGATTCTTCAAAAAATGGTTGTGCAGAGTAGGTGCTCAATAATAATAATTGTCTTTGTGATTACAACATCTTGGAAGTAGTAGGTGCTCCACAAATGCATACTGTGGGTGCCCAGTGGATGGTAGATGTCCTTACAGAGCCCAGTGCATAGTACGTGCTCAAATGAAGTTTGACCATCGGTTGGGGATTAGGTTGTACCCTAAAGGGGCAGGATCTGTGCTTGGCTCAACCTTCTCAGGATAAACACTCGCTGCTCACAAATCCCTTCCTTCAGTCACTCAGCCCAAGTGCATAGAAAATGGTTAGAGAAGACTTTCTGCTCCACGTGGCTATGCAGAGGCCACAGAAATCCCCCGTATCCACTATTCGAGACATGCGTCTGCAGGGTTCATGTAAACAGGAAGCGGCGTGTGGGCTGCAGAACAATGTCAGGGCCGGCTGTGCTGTGTCCATCTCATGTGCAGAAGCAGACTGGCTGTCCCCGCAGCTGAGGGTGGCTGGGGAAAGTCCTTCACGCCTGCAGAAGGATGTCGTCATTTATTAAGCACCCATGCTGTGTGCCAGGCATGCTGCCAAGGCCTGAAACATGGTCTCTCAGCCCTTGGCTCCCCGTGAGGTTCAGTGTTAGTGCCTTGTTTTGCAGAGGGGGAAACTGAGGCCCAGAAAGAGAAAGTGACATGCTCAGTCGAGCTCCTACAGCTGATACGGAGCAGAGCTGGGATCCAACCCAGGCCCTGACCCTCAGCCAATACCCTTTTTATCCAGATCACTGGGTTTTTTTCCTTAGTAATTATTGAATGGAGTTGAAGAGAAAGAGGGGTAAATCTTGGCTTCCAAAACATGCAGTAAATTAGACAAAGCAAGGATCGTATTTAAGCCCAGGGTGTGGGCTGCCCCTAACACTAGTCTTCTGAACTGGGGCGTGTTAACCTAGTACGTGCTCTTGGAGGAAATAGTAAGCAAAGGAAGAATTTCCTCGAATGTCACTTCTAGTCTCAATTGCCCAACCCACCAGGCCCTGCATCATTTGGTAACATTGGGTATAGGTGCATGATATTAGAATTATTTTTGTATCTTTAAAAAAAAATCTGACGTGACCCCTTTCAAACAGATAATGTGATATCACTTTTCTAAGATCCTAGAAAACAAATGGAGGTTTTTGTATGACCAAAGTGCGTGTTTGAGAGACAAGCTCATCCCATTCCCAACCCTTTACTCCACCCCTAACCTCTCCTTATCCTGACCTACCCTCTAAGCCTTAATCCATCCTGCCCCCTCCCCCATTCCTGAGGCCCATTTCATTCCTTACTGTCTTCTCATCTACACATGGTTTGTCTTGCTTGCTCTACATACGAAACATAAAATCAGGAGTGGGGGACACGTTCCCCCCACAATGGCACTCACACTTCCCTCTTTCAAGTTGAAATCTCAGGAAAAGACCAGAGCCTCAGACGTGTGCTGCGCCTGAGTTGGTATCACCATTTTTGGCCAATGCTCTTCACAGCTTTCTGGGCCCCTCCCAGCAGGGCAGGAATTTCTTGGGAACAATTGAACAAAGCCGGGAACTCGGAGGGAGAAGGCACAGGACATTCCAAAAGGATTTCTCTCAAGTTCCGAAAGACAACACGTGGGAACACTGTAGAAGGTTTATAGCCAAGCAAAGGAAAGCATGAAAGGGATGGAAAATCTGCCGGGTAGGAAGGGCAGTGCAGGCTGAAGGAAGGAACGAGGGGCCAGAGCTCTGGAGGTCTGGGTGGAAGGCCTGCTTCTGCCACTCATGACCCTGCCAAAGTCATGCTGGCCTCAGATTTGTGGTTCTTTGAAACCAAAGGAGCTGCAAAAATAAATACATAGATGCATATTTGCCTGGTCATAGCAATGCCGTATTAATCCTAATGACCTGGAAGCAGTCCATGTAGCCAACAATAAGATAGGATTAATGAACAATGATATGTCAATGAGACACCACAGCAAATAATTATTAGAAATACTGTATGCAAACTCAATATGAGCGTAGTCAAGGTACTTGGCCAGCAAATTGCTAATGGTTAGCATCTACAATAAAGAGCTTGTACCAGAATGTAAATCTATGTGCTGTTTCCAAAACGGACTGAGTGTTGCAAGAAAAAACGTGTCAGTTAAGCTAAACAGAATGCTTACTGATATGGTCGGTTTCCACTCTAAGCAAGCTTCTTATCTCGTCTCATGCTGGTACTGAACAGTCTGGGGACTGGCACTGATCCACAGAGCCATTTTAAAGTAGCCCTGGTCTTTACTGACACATAGAACTGCGTTTTTAAAAGGACGTTAAGCAGGAAAAGCAAAACGTGAAATCTTACGTATACGTGGATCATGTGAGGTGAAATGCACATATGCACAGTGATGAGGGGAAATGAACATTAATGGAGCCCCAGCTACAGGCCCTGCACAGAAGTCTCCTATGGCTGAAGCAGGGGTGTGTTGGCAGGAATGTGAGGGGGTATGTGGAGTCCATAAGAATTGCACCCTGGCTGGAGGGGAGCGGTAGGGGCTGGGGAGCAGGAGTGACAAATTCAAATTACAGAAACCATTTGTGGTCAGCTCAGGAGCTAGGCTCTGGGGCAGTATGTGCAACGTGTGTTATGAGAAACACCAGTTTTGTGAGATATTAACAGGTTTTTCCACGAAAAACAGGGAGATTCCTACCTGGAATAGGTTGAGGAATGCTGCATTAAACAGAGCTGGACGGGAGACTGGGGGTCTGCTCAGTAACTTTCCTGCACTGGTGTCTCTTGAGACGGCCAAAGTGTGGGGAAGAGTACAGAACCCCCAGACTTCTTGACCAGGGAACCCCTTTTCCAAGGAGCATCCCAGAGAGCCGGTGATGCATGAGGCACAGTGTGGGAGCCCTGCCCTGAGCGTGGGACCCACAGCAGGAGCTCAGCAAGAAAGTGGTTGATGAGGGGTGGTGGGGAGATATCAGGAGGGGTCAGAGGGTCAAATCCAAGGCCATTTTCAAAAGAGTCACCCTTCTGTGCAGAGTTGAGAACCACCCCAGGAAAGGGGGCAGAATTGGGAATGGGTTCTAGAGTCAGACAGTCATGAACGTGAATCCTGGCTCTACCACGTACTGACTGTGTGAACCAGGCAGACCACTTCATCCCCTGGGCCTCAGTTTCCTGGTCTGGTAAAGGGAAGTCGTGAAGTCCACTTACTCGTCTCTAATTCCAGGACTGTGGGAGTGATCAAATGAGATTCAGTGTTGATCAAATGGTGAAGGGAGTTTGTCTTTGCCCCAAGTACAGACCAGAAGGGGGACATTTATGCCTTATGATATGCTTGAATCAACTTGTTCTTTCATTCGAGTAAAATTATTCAAGTGCCAACTCCATGCCAGACATTGTGTCCTTCACGGAGGATATAGTTGGGAACACGACAGAAAACAGACAGTCGTGCTCCCTGCCTTCATTATGCCTCCTAATGGTAAATGATCTTCCCAATCACTGCTATAGTCAAAAATGTTATGAGAGAGAAGCCTAGGGCGGCGGAGGTGTGGTATGTGGGGAAGTGCAGCAGGGGGCATGATCTGGCCTGGGAGGTCAGGGAAGGTCTGCATGGGGAAGTTTGAGCTGAATTCTAAAAGAGAGTAGGGTGAAGGGAGGTGGGTGTTGGGTGAAAAAAGCACCCGAAGAGAAACAGCACGTGCAAAGACCACGCGGGGGAAGGGATGTGGCTGGAGAAACGGGCAGGGCTGTATCTTGTCAGGCCCTGCAGAGTCCTCTCCCTGTCCAAGGGAACTCGTACTGCCTGCTTAGAGCTATGTCCTCGCTCCTCTTCTGCACGTCATCTCCTTGTTTCCTCGCCCCTATCCCCACTCCCTCTCAGTACCAATTTCCTGCTCTCCTCTCTCACCCAGTAGCATATCCTTGCCCTGCCAACACCTGTTTTTCCACACAGACGTTGGAATCCTCGCGCAAAGTAGATGTTTACTTTTATTTATTTTTTGATGTTTACTTTTATTAATTACGAATGAATGCAGGGCCCCAGCTAGCCTATAGAGTGCCTTTGTTCATAGTAGCAAAAGATAGATACCCCTTCTGGGCAGATACAGCCCCACGACAGGGCCCACTTAGCTGCATAATCTTGTTCAGTGAACAAGCTGGTCAACTGTTCACTGCAGCCCTGAATGAATGAACAAATGAACAAATGAATGAATGAATGAATGAAGAAATGTGAAAAGAGACAGAGACAGAGTCTGAGGCAGAGACAGGAATTGGAGTGGGAATGGAAGCCAGGAGAAGCTGAGTCCTGTCAATTTTGGAGCAGTGTGCAGGTGACTCAGAGACTCTGGCTACTGGTTCTAGAAGGTCATCTCCTGTTTCTCAGAAGCCAGAGTGTTTGGCTGCTCTTGCCTATAAAAACTCTTGTAGCCTCTCCTTATCTAAGGAGCCTTGTGCAAGATGAGTTTTCCTTCCCTAAAGAGTGTACTGAGCACTGGGAGTTATGAGTACATAGGATGCAATTATAGGCGCCTCTCAGGCTCAGCAAAGCCCAGAAGGCCCTGCCTCTGCTCCCCTTCGAAGCCAAATGAGGAGATAGTCAGGCCCTAAACAAAGCAACTTGAGAACATTTACTAAAGATATCAAGGGCTGCAAACTAAAACAGAGCTGGCCAGATCCCTTAGTGAGAAGAGAGGATGCAGAATAAATAGGTGGATGACCAATTCTCAGGGTGGGTGGAGTTGCTCTGGGAGACTTTCGAGACAGGCCATATTTTCCTGCTCTCTGCGTCAGCCCAGTTCCTTCCCGTCTCCAGCCAGCTTTACCATCACTTTCCCCAACCTGCCTTCAGAAGCAAGACTTATAGCTTGGGTTTCGTCTTGACCAAACTTCTACAAAGGGTTACTTGTTCCCCTTTTCCCTTTGCTCATGAGCAAATCATCCAAGAAGCCAAAGTTCTGGGAATTAAAGGGCCCGAGGTAGTGAACAGACACTGAGGCAGCTCACAAAATGCGATTTGTCATGGGCACTGACCTCCACAGGCAGGCAAGGCCTTGGAAAAGTCGTGCCACCAGAGCTGGCCACCCGCCAACTCTGAAGTTAGTGGAATTTTGTAGCCTTCCTCATCAGATAGGGAGTGCTCCAGCACGAGGCTGTAGGCCTTCCTTCAGACTGGACATCCTTGGGGTGGGGGTTGCATCTGGCCTTCAGATTGGGAGCAGCACACTGGGTGCAGAGGCTGCTCCTCCAGCACACTAGCGTCCCCCAGCTCCCCACCACCCAAGGGCAGAGTTGTGTCTCCCTCTTCAGATACGGAGCTCACCCAGAAACAGTAATAAGAGAAAGAGCTACCACTTACTTAGTGATTGTGATATGCCTGAAACTCTTCTTTTTAAAAATATTTTAATTCATTTTTTAGTTTTTAATTATTTACTTTTTACTGCATTTTTTCCATTAGTGTTTATTCCCCTTATACCTTCTTCTACCTCCACCCACCCCTCTCACTAAAAAGACATTCATTCATTTTAATCCTCATAATGACACTGTGAGGGAGGTCTTAGCATTCATTATTCTCCTTTTCTAGATGATGAGACCGGGATGCATCGAGAGGTCGAATAATTTGCCCAAGTTTGCACGGTATGGTGATGGATGCAGAGTCCCCATCGAACTGAAAAGAACATGAAAATAGGGATGCTATCCTCCCTCTTTCCTCCACCAGATTAGGGCTTCACCAAGGGCCAAGATCTGGTGTCCTTCTGCTGTCCACTCCAGTCTCCCTGTCTGAATGAGAAACAGACCTTATTCAGCATTGTGCCTGGCATCTGGGGGAGACTCAGGGAGTTGGCAGAAGCATTGTGGATGTCATTTCTGCCCCATACAGCTCTGAGCTGGTCTCCCAGAAATATGCCCCACAGGATGGAGAACCCCATCTTTTGGAGATGGGGCATCTACCTGTGGTGAGGGGTCAGTGTGCCAGTGTCCATCCCCCAGGTGCCTGAGTAGGAGGCCCCAGAGCGCATGGGAGATGGCAGGCCGCTATCACAGGGAACACACCTTCCGGAGCCAGGCCTGGTGCCACCCAATTAACCAGGCATTTCCTTCTGTCCACAGCTCACCTCACTCCTGGCTGCAAACCCAGCCATGAGTCTCCGGAACCTAGCAACTCTTGAGGAAACAATGGAAACTTCAGTTTTTACTCTCCTCCCTCTATCATTACTCAAAAGGTTTTCCTCTAAGCCACACACACAGACGCACACACACACCAGTTTTCTCTCCACCCATCAGCCTGGGCTGCCCTGGAAACTTTTTCTGGCAGAAAGGAGTCCTGAGCGTGGGTGGTGGGAAGGCCTGGTGGCATGGCTGCGTGTGCTGTCTGTGGGCCTGTGTCAGATGTGGATCATCAGGGACTGTGATTTACCACCCAAGCATCTGTGACTGGGGCTTTGGCAGGTCTGTCTGGGCCTGGGCCTGGATGTGTGAGTTGGTGTGCCTCTGGCACTGTGGCTGTGATTTATGAGGACAGTGGCATGCATTGGGGGCAGTTCAATATCGAGTGCCTACTGTAAGTCACTGTGGTCAATGTGTGAGAAAGTGTAACAAAGGCCAACGTGCACATGAGAAAATTGCTGGCCTGTGTGTGAACTGTGAGCACCTGGGAGGAATTTGTATGTGAAAACATGTCCTTGTGCTTCGTGTCTTGGGGTTCACACATGTGAGTCAGTGTAAAAAATGGGAATATGAATGTGAGCAGCTGAGTGTGTAAGATGTGTTCGCTGTGACACCTGCAGAAGTGAAAGTTTTGACGAGATAAAGTGTTCTTTTGAGTCTGTGAACACTATTAGTGAATGAAAGTTGGGTGCAAGAGTGTGAAAATGTGTTGAGTGTTCACAGGCAGCGGATGAAAGTGTTAATATGTCCAAGTTGTGAGCGTGCAAGTGTCCTGTGAGCCAAACGTGCCGTGAGTGCGTGCGCACGTGCTCAGGTGCATGTGTGAAAGGTGCGTGTGTGAGCGTGTGGAATTCTGGAGTGTCCTCGAGGTTTGACCGTGGGGTGTGCTCAGTTTGTGGAGTGTGAAGGGGTGTGAAGTGGTTTCAGGGGTCTAGCAGCCGATAGGGGTGTGCAGGAGCGGCGTGCGCCTGGAGGCAGGGCCCCGGCCCCCGTCCTACTCCAAATTCCAGGCCGGGTTTGGTGGGGAGCCGGCCTGGGCCGCGGCCGGCGCGGAGGGGGCTGGGGGCCCAGACAAAGGCCCAGTTGGCTGCTGTAGGGATTCGGGACAGCGGCGCCCTCGGTCCGGGGGCGGGGCCCGGCGCCCCCGGCGGGGCGGTCCCGGGGCGGGGCCCGGAGCCCGGGGGCGGGGCAGAGCGGGGCGGGGCTGGCGACGGGCAGGGTGGGGGTGGCGGGAGCGGGCCGCGCCGTCCGGAGGACTCCACAGGCTAGCGAGCGGGTGGCTGCGGGCGGGCAGGCGGGCAGGCGGGCGCCGAGCTAGCGAGTGAGCGGAGCGGGCCAGGCCATGGGGCGGCGGGCAGCGGGCACGCTGCTGCTGACGGTGCTGCTGCACTGGCAGCTACTGTTGGTAAGTGTGCGGGGCGGAGGGATCGGGGGCGCCCGGGCCCTATTCGCCACGCCCGCCAACTTGGCGGGGGCGCCGAAGCTGCGCGGTTGGGACTCTGGTTCGGAACAGCGGCGCTGATCTGGGACCCCAGGGTCGACACAGGCCAGCGCCACCCTCCGTCATGGGGCTGTCCTGAGGGGCGCCCAGGGAACCCTGCGTGGGGCTGGGGGCGGGGCCCGCCCGCGTGGGAGCCCGTGGGTCTCCCGGCCACGTTGCCGAGTTTCCGAGTCGCGCTAGGCATGGCTCGGCCTGCCATTCTTGGGGACCAGGCTGAGAAACTTTTGAGCAGGGTGGGAACTTGGCTGGGCGAGGGAGGGCACCCCTTTCAGTGCCAACTTGGAAAAGGGGCAGTCAGTGGTGATGGAGACCCCATCAGCCTTCACTGGAACTTGACCAGCGTCTCTGCCCCTGGGGAGCTAGTAACCAGGCAGGCACAAGTAAAGGACCGTGCAGAACACAACTGAGAGTTGTGTGAACACTGCCAGCCCCGGATTCCTACAGCCCAGGACTCTTAAATCAATCCCTGCTCTTCACTGAGTAGCTAGCGTGTGACCTGGGGCAAGCTAGTTAAATTCTCTGAGACCAGCCCACATGCCTAAATGGAACTTAAACTGTGTGGCCTCCAAGTGCATAGTGGAAGGGTGGTTGATAGGACTGGATGGAATGCTCAGGAAAGTGACTGGTGCCAGGCCTGCTCTGTGGTTGATAGTCCGTGGATCTGCTTCCTCAGCTTTCCTTTCCCCAGGTCTTCGAGGTGCAGGGGAGGCTTGCCCCTACAGCCTGGCCCCCTGCTCTGAGCTTGGATGGGCCCCTGCAGAGGAAAAGAATACTTGGCCAGGAGAGGCGCTGAGGACCTGAGTGAACCCCAGGAGGGTGGGGCGGGGTCAATGGGCAGGGAGCTGGTGGTAGATGTGGGCGGGGGCACATCTGGGGAGCTGGGCCTGCTGTGGGGAACCACAGAACCATCCCCACCCTTTTTGAGGTGGTCCGAGGCGATCCCTGCTCCTGCCTCCATGTTCTCAGAGCCAAGAGAGGGATTTTTTGAAGCTGGCCAGTGTTTACCCAGTGACTGACTCCCTCTCCTTGCCTTGTCAGCTCCCTCTCACCTCTGCCCTCCTGAGTCACTTGTTAACCCCCAGCCCAGACCTGACCCCTTAATGTCCTACCCATCAGTATCTCCCCTACTCCCCCCCCCCCCCCCCCGCTCCAATCTGGGCAGCTTCCTTAACCCTCTTTCTCAGCCCCTTACCCCAACACATACAGCAGGGCCCATCCAGTTGCTCCCCAGCCTTGAACTTGCAGCTCCTGACACTGAAGTTCACTTTCCAAAAGGTAGGCGCCAACCTAGCACATGGGCTGCCTGTCTTTTCTGACCCTCCTCCGGCTTTGCCCACTGATGAGGGGATCTTGGATACCTGGGTTCTACAGTAGCAGGAGTGGGGAGCAGATGGAGCTTTTTGCAGTGAGCGGGAGGAATTTGCACAGAAATTCCCGGATGACAGCCAGTCATCTCATTCACGTATTCATTCAACACATCTTCATTGAGCAGCATCCCATGACAGTCAGCAGGAGTTCAGGGTTCATTCACTCTCATTGGGCAGATATTTGCCAAGCACCTACTGTGCGCCAGTGCACCTGGGGCTGTGGTTTATGGGTGAGCAAGATCAGGCCCTGTCTGTGTTTTCCCAGAACTGAGATCTGCAAATAGGCAGCTCCCATCCTGTGCGATTACAGAGCCTTCTCAGCAACCACATCAGGCCTTCCCTGTCCCACCCCAGGCTAATGGTGGAGGCCTGGAAAGAGCTTGGCCTCTGGAGGCTAACAGACCCAAGTTTGAATCCCAGCTCTTCCAATTTTCAGCTCTGTGATCTGGGGCAAGTTCCTCTCTCTCAGCCTTAGTTTTCAAATCTATCAAATAGGGGTTAAGTTTTAAATGACAACCAGGTTCCCAGCCAGTGCCCCAGCAAGCCCTGGGCTCCTCCTTGCCTGCTGCCCGTTCTCTGTTCTGCCCTTCGGTTCACATCCACGAGCCAGTTGTGAGTGGGTGAGGGTGGTATACAAGAGGAGGATGAGATGGTCCCCAGGGAGTCCAAGACCTCCGTAGGGGCAGGAGACAGAGGAAACAGTGGTCTGTGATTAAGTGTGGGGGTTACTTCAGGGGCGGTGGGGAGGCTTGCTGGGGCAGGGGGCCAGTCTGGGTGACTCAGGGCCTGCCTTGGCTTTCTGACCCCTTTTCTTCCTGCTGGGGCCTTAGCCCTTCCTTTCTTGGGGCCCGCCCTGCCAGGAGGCAGGAGTCTTGAGGAGGCCACAGTGATTACAGTGTTTTCCAGAGCTGAGGGGGGAAATCACTGAGATACCTGTTTCCTGCCTCAACGGGGCTTCCTCACTCGAGAGGCTGTGGGCTGGCCGGAAATGGAGGAGCCTCTCCTTCCCTCGGCCCTCCGCTTGACAAAACTGGCTGCCCTGTGCAAACCCCACTACCCTCTTGTTTCAGACCTCTTGGGGTCGGGGGTGGGGATGTGCCCTGGAGATTTCCAGAGAGAAGGCTGCAGGTCAGCCACAGTGGGAGGGGGAAGCTGGAAGGAACAGAAGTGGACCCCTTCCCCACAAGCCCTAGGCCAAGCTCCCTGTGTGTGGGGAGTCTTGGCCCCGCCAGGCTTGGCCTGGACCTGTTCTCAGACTGAGTACAGGCAAGTTGGGATCTGTGGGTCCGATGCTCGGCCTGGGAGATGGGTGGGAGGAAGGTGGCAGAAGTTGACTAGGTTCAGGGCTCGAAGTGGTGGGGAGGGAGGTCTTGGGGTGCCAGGCCAGATGTAATGTGGATAGTTCACATTAATCAAGTGCCCCCTGTCTGCTAGGCACCAAGTTTCTCAATGGACCCTCGTATATCCACCCCCTCCCCTCTCACAATCTCTCCGCACTCTCCACGCTGCTCACAGTCAGACCCAAGCCCCTGACTTAACGTGGCCCCTCCACCTCTCGAATTTCTCCTCTTGCCCACTTTCCCCCCATTTGCTCAGCCCAGGTCCAGTGTTCTTTGTTTCTCGAACATACTAAACACATGCCTACCTTGGAGCCTTTGCATCTGCTGTTCCTTCTGCTTAGAATGCTTGTCCTGCAAAGTTCTGTGTGACGCTCTGCCTTACTTCCTTCAGGTCCCCAGCTGCTCTGCCTAACGCTCATTGCTTTACTTTTTTCTTGTCACCACCCCACGTGTATTTGTGTACCCATTTCTCAGTCTCCTCCCCCCCCCCATTTAAGCCTCACGAGAGCAAGACCTGTGTTTTTGTTCACTGCTCCTTGATATTTAGCGCCAGCAGGTAGTAAGTGCTCAGTAAATATACCTGTTGAATCTTGAAGCTAGAGCTCCCAATACAGTCTGCTTTCTCCAAGCAGAGGAAATCGAGACACAGGTTACTTGCCCAGGGACTCCTGCATGTGCCCGGCTGGACCACGAGCCAGGCTTTGAAGTCAGATGGAGCGCGCTCTCCTCACCGCTCTACCTGCTTTCCCACTGGCCTGCAGCAGGCAAGCAGTAGATGTTGATGAAACTGTTGTCACTCAGGTTGATGAAAGGAAGAGCCCAGGTCCTAGGTAATGCAGGCCTGCCTCAGGCATGAGTAGCGGGTCTGGCTGGGGATGATTGGGCTGCTGGGGCCGCAGGGCCTGCCTGGGCGGGAACCTAGAAAGACTACACTCTAGGGCAGTCATTTGTGGGATTAAATGTTCCTTTGTAGGCTTGTTAACTATTTAATTTCCTCATTAAGTATTCCCCGAGACCCTGTAGACAGTTGAATTAATCCAGGGTTTTTAATGGGAGTAGGCCAGGCCAGGCCGGGTCCTACCCTACCCTGTGTGGAAAGTGAGGGGGAAAATGGCCAGCTGCCCTGCATGGAGCCCTCACTGGGCTCCCCTGGGGCTCAAGGCTAGGGTGAGTGTGCAGAGGCTTCAGGGCTGTCTGGCCTTGGAGCATGAGTCTCAGAAGGGAAGTTGGGAGGGGCTGCCCAAAATGTGGAAAGATCTGGAATGATGATTCAGCGGCCACTTAGAAGCCAGACATTTGGGTTCTGGACCCTCAGACCATTTAGGGCATGAGGGAAGGACTCCCAGCCCTGGCCCGTTGCCCTCCTCCTCAGCCCATTCCAGCTGTGAGGGGTCAGGCTGGAGGAGGAAGGGACGAATGTGACCCCTCACCCCAGCAGCTTCCCAAAGACCCCGTGAGCCTGTTGCACCCTTCTCCTAGGGCCCACGCTGGCCTTCCCCCATCTCACTTCTGCCAGGAAGGGGGAGGTTGGGCTCAGGGTCCTGGTCCTGCTGGAATGTTGCCTCAACCTGGGCCTTGGCCTCATTGGCCCTGCTGCCCCTTCCTGCTCCCAGGGCCTGGCTGGGGCTTGCTGGCTACCCTAACTAACGCCCAGAGCTGCCTGACTGAAACCCAGAAGAATGTGTGGAACTTGCTTTGCAGGGAGCCGCCAGCCTCGCTGCCCAGCCTGGTGGCGTCGGCCATGTCAATAGCGGCCTTGAGAGGGGAGTGGCTCGTGGCTGCTGGGGGTGGCTGGGCCAGGGGCACCATCATGAAAGCCCTGGGAACAAGGCTGCTCTTTGAGGCCAGGGAATGTGGGGACTTCGAGTCTCAGCCACCTCCAAAACCCACCCTCCCCTCCTTCCCCTGGTGCCTGTGCATGCCAGGGTTGCAGGGACCTCATAGCATCACCAGGGGCAACTGTGGCATCCCTGAGACCAGACTAGGACCAGCTCCCAGCTCTCTACCAGAGCCCTTTCCCTGAGAAACGAGGATGGTGCTGTAGCTCTGGTGCTCTGGATTTCAGGGGGTTCCTGGAGCACAAAGGCTTACAGTGTGCACTGAATGAACGAATGGGCCCATGATGTATGTATGTGCCCGAATAGTCTGCAAACTGAAGTTCCCTACAGGTGTGTGTTAGACTTAAAAGTCTTTCAACAAATATTTATTGAGCATCTTCTGCTAACCATCCAACCTTGTTTTAGGGGCTGAAGTTATGGCCAAGAACAAAAACGCCAAGTTCCCTCCCCTCGTATAACTTGCATCATAGCCAGTGCAGGAAGACAAGCAATAAATACATGTCAGGGGCATTAAGTGCCAGAAAAAATAAAGCAGGAGAGAGGATAAAGAGTGATAAGGCCGCCAGGAAATCCTCTGATAAGATGACATTTGAACAGAGGCGTCTGAAGGAAGTGAGGGTGTGAGCCCTGCAGATATCTCGGGAAAGGGCACTCCACGAAGAGGGAACAGCTAATGCAAAGGCCCAGTGGTGTGCTTGGCATGTCTGTGGGAAGCACAGAAGTCCATGTGACTGACCGGAGCAGCTGAGTGAGGGAGAGCAGGGTTGTTGTGGCCAGAGGGTTGGCTAGGGGAGACGGGCAGAGCCTCGACCATGGGAAGGACTTTGGATTTGCTTCTGAGTGAGATGAGAGACACTCGGATTGCTGCATGGAGAAGAGCACACAGGGTGAAGGACAAAGGCAGGTGGGCTGTGACTCAGGCCAGAGAAAATGGGCGCTGTACCAAGGCGATGGATGTGGGGAGAAGTGGTTGAACCCTGAATGTGCTCTGAAGGTAGGGCCAGCAGGGTTTGCTGAGGGGGTGGGTGTGGGGGCGACAGAAAGAGAGGAGTCAGGGGTGTCTCCACAACCTTTGGCTTGAGCATCCGAAGGGATGGGGATGCCGCTAACTGAGATGGGGAAACTCCAGAAGGGGCAGGCTTGGGAGGAAGATGGGGAATGGCAGGTGGTGGAGGGGGTGCCATGGGGGTGAGGGCGGTATTGGGCTGACTCACAGCTAGGGCAATCAGCCCCTTCCCTGCCCCCCACTCTCAGTGAGGGGTCTTGCCGAGTGCACAGTTGTGGAGCTACTGACACTGAGCCCTGAGAACCCACAGCCTGAGCTCATGGTTCATAGATCCGTGTGCTTAATTCGAGTTCACTTCTTCCACCCTCTGGAACAGACGCTTCATGAGGGTGGGCACTCGGTTTTGTTTATTGCTCTTTGCCTCCTGCTAGGAGACACTAGGTGAACAGTTATTGAGTGAATGCATTAATGACCTTGAGGAAGCCAGCAGGCAAAAATGGCCCCAGCTTCTTGCTGAGGATTGGGAAGGGGCTGCTTCTCACCCCTGGACGCAAGGGAGCTGCTCTCCCAAACCACTGCTGTCTGCTGAGACCTGGAACAGGAGGGGCAGGCCCAAGTGCCTCCCCTGCTGTCTTCCACCCTTGGGGCCCTCGCTGGACTCCGAGCCCCTTTCCCTGGGCACTGTGGTGGAGGGAGAGATGGAGGCTTAGAAGGCCCTGACTTCAAGTCTTGGCTCGGTCCCAACCAGCTGTGTGACTGTGGACAGGTTACTTCCTTTCTCTGAGTCTCCTGTCAAAAACGAGGGTCATGCTGGTTTTCCAAGTGAATATGAAACCAGGTGCACGCACCTTGCATGGTGTCTGGAATGTGGTAGGGGTTTGACAATCAGTCTTGGTCCCGCACAGGGCAAGGCCAGAGTGGTATGTGACTCAGGCTTCCCAGTGCCTGGTATGACAGTTTCTTCTGATCCGAACTGCTGCCATCTGCCGTCTGTTGACCCAGGGCCTGCTCTGGGCCACTTGAAGAAATGACCAAGAAAAGGGATCATTCCTGCTCTCTGCCTCTCTTCCAAAGTCTGAGAGCCTTGGATATGACTGCATCTGATCTGTCACTGCCCCCTCCCCCCACAGAGGCTGCAGCTGCAGGACAGAGTCCACCCTTCCACACTGATTGCTCCTTCCTGGAGCACACCCCAGGGTGGGGCCTGGGAAAGGCTGGGGCCTGTGGACCCATTGTCCCCTTCCCAGATGTGTGCAGTTGGTAGGGTCTGAGCAAAAGGAGGTGTGGCCTAGAGACTCCCATGGGTGCAGAAAGGATGTTCATGCATCTTAAGGGGAGTAGCTGAGGGGGGCTCCTGGGACTCTTTCCCAGTTCCATCCTCCCTCTGGCCCACACTGGAGGAGGCAGGACCTCACCCAGGGAGTCCTGAGGAAACCTGTAGCAGGTTCTCATCTTCGAGGGTTGGTGAGGCCTCGCAGCTGTAAATCTGGCCCCCGTGGGCTGTCAGAGAAACAGCAGGACTAAAGAGAGAGACGTACAAGTTCCAGGTGACCTCTCCCCCCACGCTGTGCTTTGTGCGTGGGGTGCTGCGTGGATCACATCCAGGTGTTTTATTTTTTAACATTTGGCATTTTTCCCCACCTTTTCCCCAGGCCCAGTCTGGAGAGGCAGCCTGGGGTTGGGCAAGGGGAGGACTTGGGAGGCAGCCTTGGGTGACCCCACAGATGCTTCTCCTGGGGTGGGGCCGGGAATTCCCAGCTGCCTCTGGCCCCTCCCCAGCCCACCTCCAGGTCTCTGCCCCCATGTCTTCCTTTCCCGCCTCCCCATGCTTGCCCCCAAGGAGCCAGCTCTGGCCCCCATCTCCTGGTCCTGGCCTCCCGTCCTCACCCCAGCTGACTCATCCCTCTTTTTGTTTGGCCTTTCCAGTTTTCACATAGTTGGGAACTGGGATCATGCCTCTTGGATCCCTTACTGGGCTGGCTGGATTGAAAGTCTGGCCTCATAAATCCCAGCCTCAGTGGCCTCTATCACTGCACAGCTTTTCTCCCTCTCCTGCCATTTCCCTGTGACCCTTGGGCCGGAGGAACAGAGACCTAGGAATTTTCTGAGGGCAGACCAGTCCCTTCTGTGTCCTGGGACTTCCAGGGTGTCCTCCCTCGTGACCTCAGTCACCCAGATCATCAGCCAATGCTCGGAGGACAGTCACGCCTTCTCTTGATTAAAACCTCTACCTTCTCTGGAGCCAAGCGAGGGGCTCTCTCTGGGGAGTATCACATATTATCCTCCCAGCAATCTTTTCAGGTTGGCTCAATAGTCTTCATTTTACGGAGGGCGAAACTGAGGCTCAGAGCGGGGAAATGGCTGTCTCAAGTCATCCATCTAGTACGTGGCGCAGCTGGGAATGGAACCCAGGTTGTCTGACTCCAAAGTTGTCCTTTCCTGAGTGGGTTTAGCCTGTTGGGTGCAGAGGAAGGCAATCTGGGAGGACTGGCATAGTCAGGACAGGCTGCCTGGAGGAGGTGGCTAGGCTTGGCAGAGGCTACAGTAAGCTGCATATCAGCCACGTGGACTTATCCAGCTCCTATTGCTCAGGCTTGGGTGCCTTTTGCCCTTGGATCGGTCTCTACCTCAATTTAGTGATAAGATTCCCCAGAGATGGATTTGGCTCTCCCTGGGGTTGAGACCCCCGAGAACCTGGATTCTTCTCAGCCGGGTCTCAGGCCTGTAGGTTTTGCTGTTGGGAGGTCAGTGAATTAGTGCTGAGTGAGGCCTGACCTGAGCCAGCCCTGTGTCTACCTCCGTATCGGCTTGGCTGAAATACTGTAGAAGACACAGAAGCCCACAACCTAGCCGGAAGGCAAAATATACGCATAAACCCCAAACTGCGTCATTTGAACATCCCTGTGCAGTGAAGGAGTCAAGAATCCATCCGTCCATTTTCTTACGTGTTCACTGCCCGAGGACCTCTGCACTAGACCTTGTGCTGAGCGTTTTGTCTCCATTATCAACATTCCTATGTGGCTGGAATACTTCCACCTCCCAGATGCTCAGAGGAGGGCAGTGTCTTGCCCAAGATCACACAGCCAGGTGCAGAGGAAAGTGGGAGCTGAAATTAGCTCTCTCAGTCCTCCTGGAAGAAATGAGAGGCATGGTCCCTCCTCTCCAGAAGCACTGGGTCTTGCAGGACTCACAAGCCATAAGTACCCAGCACAACCCCAAGTCCAGGAGGAGCAGGCAGTCAGGGAAGTCAGAGATCGGTGTGGCATGAGTTATCTGGACAGACTTTCTGGGGAAAGTGAGGCTTAAAGAACGAGGGATTTGGTTGGTGGAGGAGGGAGACATCCCTGGGGGGGGTCAGGGAGTCATCCTCATTGTCCCTAGATTTGCACTGTAGTCGAGAGTGTGGGCAGGAAAGTCCTGGCCTGCTGCTCGAGTCATTAACACTGGGGAAAGAATGGGAGGAAGTCCCCAGGGGGGCTGAGGTAACATCCATCCCAGCCCCCTGCCCTGTAACTGGCTGGCCCAGGAGGCAAGAGGTCAAGGCCTGGGCGCCTACTTGTTGTCCAAGCCAACTACCAACCCCCTTCCTTGGGCTTCACTTTTCCTACCCACAAAATGGGCTTCTTTCTTGCTCTTTGGCCTCCTGCCAACTCAGAGGAAAGAGACCTTGAGTTCTTGGAGAAAACCACTAACTTCCCCTAGGGAGACGGATTTGGGGCTGGGGGTGGCAGCCACCTTGTGGAGCCTACCACCTTACCAATCCCACATCTTCCCTCGTTGATGCTACCAGCCCTCGAGTGCCAGGGCCTGGGCCAGGGAAACAGATGAAGGAGAGGCCTCCCTGTTCCCTTAGACCTCCCCGAAGCCTCGCCTGCCCTCCCATGCGGTCCTGGGATGACCTCTGCAGTGGCCTGCCTTGTCAGTGCACCTCTGAGGCCCTTGGGCACCTGCCACCGAGCTGACATCCAGGAGCCCTGTGTCAATGTCTGTCTAGTGAGAGAGCATAGACTAGGATGCACAGGATTCCTGGGCTTCCCCTGGCTCTGCCTGTGTCATCCCGGGCAAGTCACTTAACTTCTCCTAGCCGAATTTTCCGCAGGTGAAAAATGGGACCATTCATTTGGCAAACATTTGTGTAGAGTGCCAGCTCCATCCAGGCCCTGTATTCGGTGTAAACACCCAGCATGGGCTGAAGGAGCTTTTAGGCCGATAGGGGGGACAAATCAGTAAAAGGTTGGGGGGTAAAGAGACTGCACTCAAGGCAGAGTCTTCCAAGAGCTTTATAGCAGGTTTTCAGGCCCACACGGCCCCCTGGAGATAATCCGGAGTGTTTGTGACTGCCTCAGCCTCCATTTGTTACTCTAGTTACTGAGTAGTCTGTTTCCCTCCCAATCAGCTTGTGGGAAGAGGGGACCTTGGGAGATAGCTCCCCCGGGGCTAGGGCAGGAGATAGGCCCCCCCCCAGGTGGAGAGGAGAGTAGACCAGTTTCGATGTGAGTCTCAGATGAGCACGTGGATGTGGAAAATAGTGGGGACTATTTATACTGAAGCTGATTATTTTAGTTTAGGAGACATGGAAGCTGTCTGCCGAGCTCAGGTTTGGGGCTGTGTGGCACTGAGTGAGTTAAATGAGCAGAAGAACCCCAAGCTCCTGCTTCCCACTTCCTTCCTCTCTTCTGTCTCCCCACTCTACGGTGGGGAGGGGCAGGGCTTGGGAGGCAGGCAGAGATCATCAGCTTAAGCCTCCATTGACTTGAGGAAATGGGAGGAAAGGGTTAAGATGGCCCAACTTTTCACCTGGGTGGGGGGTGGGAGGAGGCGAGGAGAGAGGACAGGGACGACTGGGGCAGGAATGTGTGATAAGATCAAAGCTTTCACCCTGCCTGGGCCTCACCTTGGTTTCACCTGAGCAGTTGACGGGAATTCTCCAAGCAGGAGGAGGATGAAGAATGGTGACCTCCTGGGGGAGGAGGGTTGCAGGAGCCCCCGCCCCCTCCAAGAGGCCTGGTCTCTTGCAGGCCTCAGGAATCCCTTCTCACCTTCCCCCAATCTCCCAGAAGTCCCAGCTCTTGCCTTGGCAGATACGGAAGTCCCCAGGGCCACCTTTACTTGGCATATACAGACTGGATATGTCCCCGTCCCCACCAGCTCTCTCACCCCTGGGATTCAGAGGCTCCCTTGCGTGGCCCGTCAGCCCCCCCCCCCCAGTTAATTCTACCGGTCATGCTTTGGGATAGTGTCAGGAGGCACTGGCCTGAGTCCTGGCCCAGCCCGGTCACTTATTGCTGTGTGACGGTGGGCTGGTGGCTTTTTCTTTCTGAGCCTCCTGTCAGCTGGGAATGCTAAAACCTTTGCAGAGTTTTGGTGAAGATTAGAGGTCGTGTACATCTATAGCCAGAAGAGGCAGTTGATAAATAACAAGACCTATTATTTTATGATTTTCTTTTTCCCCCTTCAATGCTGTCCCTTGGTTCTAGGTAAACCTGGAGGCTCAGTTCTGTTCTGCTTCTGCCCCCTCTTCCGTTGGGAAGGCCCCAAGCCCTATGGCCCATCCACTTGTCCACCTTCACATACGGGTCTTCATAATGTTGGGAGGGGAGCAGCGCAGGAAGGGTTGTGAGTGAAGAGGACCTAGACGTCTGTAAGTGCCCTCCAGGCACCTGCTGGGCCACCTGCCCTAGTGATGCCCCGTTAGGCCTTCCTGGGCAGCCTAGATTGGCCAGGTGGTCCAAGCCACTCCCTCCTATACCAGGGGCCCTAGCAGCCCAGTTATGTGCCTGGGAAGGTGGCCCCAGAATGCCCTGGCGGGGAAGGGTCCTGGAACTGGCTCTGGGGGCACTAAAGCCTGGGCTCCTCAGTTAATGATTATTCCGGGCTGCAGGAGAGCAGGGGAGAGGGAGGCCCACCCTCCCAGCTCCTGAACCACTGGTTGCACCTGAGGTATGTCAGCAGCCTGGGTGTTCCCTGCTTTAATGTGGCAGCCCTGCTCTGGAGCACATGGGGTGTGGGAGCAGGGAGTAGGGGCTTGGAGTCACAGATTGACAAGCAGCCGGCGCCCCTGTTGTGCTGGGGACAGACACAGGGTCTGAGTAAAATGTACTCTAGGGTATAATAGGCTCCTGTGGTTTGGCACCAGCTATGTGAGCAGACCCTACGGTGATGCACCAGCTGAGCAAGCCTCTGTGAGCTCCTAAACCCCCCTGGGCTTCTCCTCTCTTGACCTTGAACTCCGCAGAAAAGTCTGAGCTAGAAGATGGTGTGATGGTTAGGGCTTGGGGCAGCTGGGCTTGGCTTCCAATCCTAACGCTGCCACTTCCAGGCTGCATAACCCTGGGCAAGTCACTTTACCTCTCTGAGCACCATTTCCTCACCCGAAACAGGGGAATACTAATTCTTACTTTGCTGGTGTTAGCAAGCCAAGGAGTGAGAAGTGTTTAGCTCATAATTAATACCTGGGGAGTGGCAATTATTACTGTTGTAGTTTTTATTATTAGGAGGAAGTGAAAGCTGAACCCTAGTCTTGGCCCATGGTAGGAGCTGACGGATTTAGGGGAGGCAGGAGTGTGGCGAGATGCCAGGAACATGCATGTATGGAGACGGCTGGAAGGATGGAGAGGATGGGGCTTTAGCGGCGTCTCATGGTCTCCCCCAGGCCCACCTCAGTCCCTCCTACCCTGGCTCCTCCCTGGGCTCAGGCCTGAGGCTGGTGCAGGCCAAGAATAGGGGAGGAGGCCGAACTGTTTATTTTGATACCATTAGGGCATTTTCCCCCATTGCAGCTGCTATTTTGGGAGCCTCTGAGAGCAGGGGTATGGTTAAATTAGGTAATGTTGCCCCAGAAGGAATGTGTGAAGCAGTTGGGCCCAGGCTGCAGGGAGAGGACAGTCAGTTCACTCCATATAAAATTAAACTGCAACTTGGAAAAGAGAAACTCTGGTTGCTCTATAAGGCGAGGTGGGGGGAGGCCCCTGGAAGCGGCCACTGGGGGAGTGGAAGTGATGGCCCCGGGCCTCTTTGGGGAGATCCTGGGCCCTCACTGGAGGCCTGGCGGGTGTGATGGGGCCATGAGGCAGGGCTGGTGCATCCTCAGCTCCAGGCCTCTGGCTGCTGCGGAGGTGGGTGGGGCCCGGGGTGGTGTGATGCCTGGGAAGGATGGATCTGCAGACTTGGCCTCGAATCCTAGCCTTCTCTGCTTGGGCGAGTCACTCAACCTCACTGGACCTCAGCAGTGGTGAAATGACGGTTCCAGTCCCCTAGGATGTTTTTTAAAGGATTAAATGTCTAGAAGAAAAAGGGCAGCTAACCTCTATTGAGGGCTACTGTGTGCAAGGTGCTGTTGTAACTCAGTGGGGTCATCCATGCACCAGCAGCTTGGGCCTCACTTGGAAGCCTGTCAGAAATGCAGAGTCTCAGACCCCCTAGGTCTATGGAATCAGAATCTGTGCTAACCAGATCCCCAGGTCCCCGGGAGATTCCTGTGCATGTTAAAGCCGTGGACGCTCCTCTTCACATACATTTTTTCTCATTTTATCTTGAAACCCACCCGCCCCTGTGACGTAGGGATTCTTATCACTTGACAGTCGACAGTTGTGAGAGCTGTGGCGTGGAGAGGGGCCCAGCGTAGCAACTCTGTCAGCGTTCGTTCTCTCCCAGACTCTGCCCCTTCTTCCGCTCTTCTGGCCTGGGCCAGGGCTGGGGAGCTGCATGCGGTGTCAAAGCCCCTGGCAGGGCTGGGAAAAGTCAAGAGTGTCCCCTGCCTCTGAGACGCAGTCAGACTCTCTTCTCTCCATTCGCCCATGGGACCAGCACAGCTGGACAGGGGTCATCTCTCCAAAGTCATTCCACATTTCAGGTCCTCCGAGAAAGAGAGGGGCAGGAAAAGGCTTTTCTACTGCTGTGGCCTGTGATATGGATGGTAGCTCCTGTCCTGCAGGTCAGAGGAGGGGCGAGGGAGTCAGAGCAGGGGCTTCCCTGGGCCCAGTCAGGGTTGCCCTGCCTGTCACTGGAATCCTTGGGACTGAGTCAGTCTGGAAGCAGATCTTTTCGGGAACACTTACTACGTGTCCAGATCTGGGAAAGTAGCCTAAATTTCCCCCCATTCTATAGACTCTTCATTACACAGAACAAAAAAAGTGTTAATATAATTGATTTAGCACTTACCATGTGCCACACTGCACTCAGCACTTGATTGACATGATCTCATTTATCTACTTAATTTCACTCTCAATTTCCTCTTCTATAAACTCGGGATAGTTAGTAACAATACCTATCTCATGGTGGTATTATGAAGATAATATTTATCAAGTGCCGGGCCATGATGTTTGTTAAATAAATATAATAAGTACAAATAACTCCCAACAAGGTGGGTACTATCCCTGACCCCATTTTACAGATGCACAAATTGAGGTTCAGAGCAGGGAAGAGGTCACAAGAGTTGGGGCACAGCCATAAGAAATTGAGCCCCCAAACCTCTAACCCACTATTATAATCCAGTTCAACTTAGTAAATACTTGTTTATTGTCCATTAGCTGCTGCTCAACATTGGGAAGTAGCTATATGTATATGATGCAAAAAACCCAACCTGGTGTTTGTCCCTAAGGAGCTTTGGTTCCAGCAGGAGAGAAGAGACATTTACACAAAATGACTATAATAAAGATCTAATCTCTAGCTCTGTAAAAGGTAGAAATTAAGTCCTGTGGGTGTGTGGAAGAGAACGTTGTCTTTGTGGGGGCAACCAGGAAGGCTTCAGAGTGGAGGTGGTAATTGAGCCAGGCCTTGAAGGATGGGTGAGTAGTTTCGATTGGGAGGCAGAGCAAATAGATTGTGTATGAATTTATGTGCATTCACAATAGAATCTTGCAAATAGATTCTAGGAGAAGGGAACAGCATACACAAAAGCCTAGAGGCAGGAAAATGCGCCCTGTGAGAGTGCCATCCAGTTCTTAGGAACCTCTGCGTGGGGTCTGGGGTGATGAGGTAGGGAGGCCAAGCCCAGCTTTCTTGTCATCGGAGATTCCCAGTCTGCACCAAGACTTGACTCCTCAACCAGCTGGGATTGTTCCATCCTCTTTCCTCCCTTTCTTCATGTCAGGGAATCAAAGGCTTTTGTGAACAGCCTGTCCGAGCCTCTGGTCAGCGTGTGATAGCCGGTGGAGCTGACAGAGTTCGGGCCAGAAGCAGGAGACTTGGCATCTCGATGAATGGCAGCCTCGTCACCCACACGTGCACGACTTCTGTCACTTTTCCCCAGAGTCAACGATAGCCTGGGTGGGCAGCAGGGCGTAGTAGCCAGGCCGGGGCTCTGGTTTGGGTACCAGCTCACCAGCCGAGTGCTTCGTGCAGGCCTCAGTTTCCTCCTTTGTCAAGTGCAGATGGCTCCACCTCCAGTCTTGGTTTAAGGATGGTGTCATCTACACTGTCCAAGAGAGTAGCCACTAGCCACGCGTGACGGTTTAAATTCAAGGTTTAATGAAATAAAACATTGAAAAATACAAACTTGGTTGCATTACCGCATTTCAGGTACTCGATAGCCACAGGTGACTAGTGACTACCTTACTGGATGACGTAGATCTAGAACATTCCTGGCACTGCAGAAAGTTCTGTTAGATGGCGTTGGTGTGTGTAAAGTGCCATGCACACTCAGTAAGAAGTGGTTGTTGTCATTATCACTGGTTTTCTGGCCCATTTGGGAGACCCCTGGGACTTGATGGAGGTGGACAGGATTGCCCCTCTTGTGGTCCTCGGCAGCTGGGAGGTCTCACTGTCCCCTCACCTGATCCCACCCATGATGTTAAAAAGTCCATGACTTGGCTCTGTCCAGCCCACCTTCTCCCCTTAATTTCCCACTTACTCCCCTCAGCCTGTCTCTACTTCTGTCCCTGTTCAGCTGCTAGCATCTGGAATTTCCATGTCCAGCCTCCAAGATTCCCATTGCCCATTCCTAGGGGGCTGGCTGTCCCCTTCTCCCATCAGGCTGCCTGGGCCCCTCTCAGCAGGGAAGAGATGACGGTTTGTTGTGACGGGGCACTGGGCAGCCTGCCGGCTCTAATGCGCCTGTATCTGGGCACCAAGCATGCTGTTTGCGCTTGTCCAGCCTCAGGGTCTGGCCTGGTGCCCATGAGGGCTGGCCTGCTTTGGCACCCCTGGTTAAAAAGGCCAGTCATGGGTCAGGACACCAGGAGCTGTTCCTGGTCTGGGTTCTAGGGATGAGGGGTGTGTCTGTCACCTGGTGCTAGAGTGCAGAACACATGCCCAGCCGTGGCTGGGCCCTGGGTGCTGGGTGGGGACAAGGCCCAGGTAGGTGTAGGCAGAGTGCAGACACTTGGGGCCAGTCAGCAGGTCACCTGGGCAGTTCAGGTTGATAAGGTCTGTGTGCCTGCAGCATTCACACCTGTCCAAGAGGAGCTTTGGGTCTGAGATGCCAGGAAAGCTCAAGGTATTATAGTCTCCCCTCCCCCTTCTTTTGGCCTCCCGCCTCATCAGCTGGGAGGTGGGCGAGCAGGCATAGCTGGTCTACTGGTCTGAGTACCAAGGACATGAAGGCCCGGCAAGGAAATTAGGGCATGCTCTGAGATCGCACAGCCAGCCTGGAGGGAGAATTGCTCTGATTCTGAATACCTTACGTGCTTTTGTCACATTCTGTCTCTCTCCGTGGGAGCTCTGAGGGCAAAGCCCCTGGACACTTTGCTGAGAAGGAGGGTTGGAATCCTGGCCTTTTGACACTTGACTCCTTCTGTGACCTTGGACAAACCTCTCTGAGCCTCATCTAGAGAAGGGGGATAATTATATCTCACTCTCAGCACAGTTGTGAGGGTTAGATAACTGGTCTTCTGGCTCTTTCCAGAACATTCCAAGGATACTCCTGCCTTGGAGCCTTTACAGCGGCTGCTCCCTGAGTCTGGAGTGTTCTTCCTCTGTGCGTGCAGCAGCGTCCTTCACACCTGCGTGTTGCCTTCCCTAACTGGCCTGTGCGAAACAGCAACCTCACACAGCCCCTCCTCGAACCCCTCACCTGGCTGTATTTTTCTGTAGAGCATCCTCACCGTCTGACCAATTCCATCTGCATGGTCCGGCTGGCTCCATGCGGGCAGAAAACACGCATGGGCCATGGACCCTCTCTCGTGGCAGTGATTGGTTATTTCCCGCTCCTTCCCAGTACTTCTCCACACCTGACCGCCTCCGTTTTACTGGGCCCTTCCTGTGTGCCGGGCCCTGTGCTAAGTGACTCCCTTCTTGGCTCCATGATTTTCCCAGGGTCCTCGTTATAGCTTTGTCGCTTCCACGTCAGAGAGGAAGGGCAGGAGGGGCTGCAGTGACTTGCCCAAAGTGACCCAGCTTGGACGTGTCAGAGCTGGATTTCCAACCAGGTTGGTCCTACCCCAGAGCTCACCGTGTGCTGCCTCCTGTGTTGGGTTGACGGGATCAGCTCATTCACCCAAATGTGGGTTTCCGAATTCATGCTTGGTAGGGTTGAACACATCAGACTTAGGGGTGGCTCTCAATCTTTTTGGGGTTGCCTTCCAGCTCTCTCTTCTGTAATTGGTCAGTTACAACTGCTCTCACTGCCCCAGGACGACAGGTGCCCTTTTGGGTGGGGAGCCCCAAAGGCCAGCCTGAGACCCCAGGGGTGGGGCAGGGAACACAGGGTGGGCCCAGGTCTTCGGGCTGTCCCGGGGCTGCCACGGGCAGGTGGACAGGATGTTCCCTCAGGCAGCAGACATTCCTGGTTGGAGGTGGCGGGCAGCAGGAGATTTACCATTTCCTTTCCTGTAACTTGAGTCCCTGGGAGGTGAATTCTCCCTGCCAAGGACACAGACTCTCCTTTGCCAGCCCTTCCTGCCGTTTCCTTGGCTGGGCCTGCCTGCTCGGGGCTGAGGCCAGGCCAGGGGGCCAGCTCTGAGTACCAGGGGTTGACACTGGGGTCTCAGGTGCTGAGCAAACCTCTACGAAGACCCCGCTTCATGTCCCCCTCCCAGAGTCCTCGTCTGTGTGGCCCTGGACTCGGGCCGTGGGGAAGGAGGTGACACAGTGGAAGGAGGACCCTGTCCTGGGGCTGCCTGTTCCGTCAGTTTGCTGCAAGACTTCTTCCTCTCTTCCTGGAGCTGCTGTGTCCCCTCCGAGCACCCACCTTACAGCAGCACTTGGGGGTGGGGGCACTGAAACAAAACTCAAGTAGGTGAAGTCAGTGGGCTGTCACTGTTACAGATGGGGTTTGAACTCAGGTTCCCCAACACTGGCCGGTCTTCCTTGATGTCCTCTCTTCCCTTCTCTGGGCCTCAGTTTCCTTTTCTGATAAGTGAAGGCGTCGGCTAGGGGATCCTTCTGGCTCCTACAGCCCAGGCTCTGGGGATTTGTGGGACCTTTGCAGGCAGGTTTCTCTTGAGCCTGACCTAGACTGTGGGGGACATAATGGGAATTTTTCTCCCCTACGGGTTCTAGAAAGATCACTCTCTGGCTTGTGAGCCCTTGAATGGGTGGGGGTGGGAAGGAAAGGGAGGAAGTGAACACTTAAACCTCACAAGTGGCTAAGGCCTTAGGTTGTCTTGTTGAATCTTCCCAGCAGCCTTGTGAGGTGGCCACTTTTTTTTTTTTTTTAAAGACTTTATTTATTTTTAGTTAGAGAGGGAAGGGAGGGATGGAGAGAGAGAGAGAAACATCAATGTGCGGTTGCTGGGGGCCATGGCCTGCAACCTAGGCATGTGCCCTGACTGGGAATCGAACCTGCGATGCCTGGTTCGCAACCCGTGCTCAATCCACTGAGCTACACCAGCCAGGGCGTGAGGTGGCCACTTTTATTTCCATTTATAGATGAGGAAACTGAGTCTCGGAGAGGTCAAGTGACTTGTCCAAGGTTACACAGCTAGGAAGTTGCCAGGCGAGGATGTTGTGGGGCAGCATGTGGCCACACACATTTCCTAGGATGGCTTTGATTTATTAGTTGAATCAAATAAAAATAATAGTCCTCCCAAAAGACTATGAACACGCTCCAGAATTTGAATATCTATGTGTACAAACTCCGTCTCCCAGGCTGCCTCTGACATGCGGAAGTGACCCAGGAATCCTTCGTTAAACTTTGTTTCTCGACTGCTGCGGAAAATATGGTCAGTCGTAATTATGGGTATGCCTGAGTTCAGAGGAGGGAGAGCTGCGTGGGCTGGAGCGGACTGGAAAGGTTTGGCTCTGTACCGGGAGTGGAGCTGAGGCGGCTGAGAGGGACGTTGGGTGGGGCCAACCAAGGCCAAGTTCACAGCCTCCCTGAATGGCCTGCAACCTCATCCATCTGCCAGGAAAATCACAAGGCCTCTCCTCAAACCCCCTTCCCACCCAGCGCTGCCCATCCTCCTCCCCCAGGGTCCCTGGGAGAGCCCAGACTCCAGGCAAGGCATGTTTGCCCACAGACCTTTGCTCCAGCCCCTCCCCACCCCAGACTTCCCGGGAACTGGGTGAAGGGCTGTGGAGTGGGGCAGCGAGGCCTGAGTCCTACCCAATGGGCCCAGCAGGGCCAGGCACTCTAGGATTAGCAATACAAGGACTGAGATGACCCCAGCCAGCCTGCTCCCACCCTCTCCTGCAGTGGGGCCCTTGGCCCTAAGGCCCCAGCAGCTGTCAGCAGGGAATGGTGACAGAGGAAGGCCAGAGGTGACTTCTCATCCTGCCCCTTCTCTCTCCCCAGGCCTGGGCCAGACCCACAGCTCTTACCAGCTGTTGTCAGCAGCTGCTGAGCTTTGTTCCCAAGCCAGCACTGGGCACCGCCCTCCCCCCAGGACATCTTCCCACCACCCTTCACAGCAGAGAGCCCCTGCCCCTGGGGAGGGGCCACTATGGGGGCAGGGTCCCATCGCTTAGTTCCTTTGATCCAACTAAGGACACACAGAAATAGGAAGTAATGCCCCTGTTTTTGTGGAAGACAAGAACAGATCCAGAGAGGCCAAGTGACTTCCTCGAAGCCACACAGCTACTCAGTGGCTGAGATCAGGCTCCTGGATCCAGCCCACTGCTAACTCTGTTGCTTTTCTTCAGGGTGCGTTTGTGCAGGATGATAGAGACTTTGGGGTTCCGGGGGTTGACTCCCAGCTTGGCCACTTAGTAGTTTTGGGACCCCAGGCAAGCTCCTTAACCACTGTGAGTGGAACTCCCATTTTCTTGCTTGTAAATAAGACAATAAAAGTAACCGACCTCTTGGGATTGCTCAGCAAATTAAATGAGGAAATCCATGTAAAGTTCAGCATAAGCCAGGCCCTGAATGAGATCTGGCTGTATTATCATCAAAGGGTATTAGCCGCCTGTGCACCCAGCATTGTGGGTGGCGCTATGGGGGCTACAGACACATTCCACAAATATTTATATCAATCAGTATTTATTTGGCACCTACTATGTGCAAGGTGTAGAAAAAAAACAGTGACACAACAGGCAAAAGTCCCATCCTTGCTTACACCTTGCCCCGCACAGGTAGCTGAGGAGCCACGACCTCCGCTCAACCATGGCAGCCTCCAAGCACTTTCACACACACTGGTGTTATTAGCACGTTTTGCAGATGAGAAAACCGGGGTTGAGAAGATTGGTAGCAGAGCAGGAGCCAGAACCCAGCTCTTTGGAGGGTCTTGGACAATGGCCCTGCAGGCTTCCTGGAGGAAGAGGCACTGGTGCTTGTATCCCACAGGGCCTCAGGACCTGGCAGGAGAGGTGGGACGCAGACTGTATGGGACGCAGCCATCACTGTCTGAGCAGCAACAATTTCAGGAAGGTCTTGCTGAGGTCAGGGCCTCTTGTTCCCCAGGGACAGAGGCGCAGCCAGAGCTTTAAATACCCCTCGCAGCCCAGAATAGCTCCCATTGTCTTGGTCAGCAGCTGGGGGACCCAGGAGGGTTCTGAGGGAGGCTGATCCTGGAGGTGGGGGGTGGGAGGTCTGTGGGCACTTCCCTCTATGGGATGGGTGGTGTTTCTGCGAAGACTTTTCCAGTTGGCTTCTGCAGGAAGGCCTGCCTTGTGGGAAGGGTGGAGCAGCTGCCTGGGTTCTTCGTGAGCAACGTGAGGCTGAGAGGGGAGCTTGGTGGGTGGGGGACTCCCAGGGAGGGCCCTGTTCCCTGGTGAAGGTGCTCCTTTGTGTCAGCGATGTGTGTTCATTGGCTCACTGTGCCCTCGACTGTGGGCGGGCCTACCCAGGGCCCTGCCCGGGGCCTCCTGGCACCCTCGCCTGCTCTGGCTATTTCGGGTGCTGGCTGTGTTCAGGCTTGGGGAGGGATGGGTAATCCTGTCCAGACCAAGGATGCTGGGGGCGCTGCCTGGACTGCCAGTCCAGCCTCCTGCATCTTTGATTGCCGTAGACTCTGACCCTGAGTTTAGCCTCAGAGGGTCATGGTCAGTGGGCCCCAAGGGGATGCTGGCCCCACTGACAAGGGCAAAGAAGGGCACCGGGCACACCTTTTCCCTCGGGACATTCCCTGCTCTCAGCCTCTGGAATAGTTGTGCTTCTTCTAAGCAACGGGTTTGTTTTTCCCTCATGGGACGCGGAATCCAGGGACTGGTCAGGTTTCCTTCTTCCCATTGGCCACCAGAAAGCTCAGACCCAAGGGAGCCATCGCTTTCCCAGACCTCCAGCATCTGGCACATGCTGTGTCTGCGCACCTCACCCCAGGCTCCGTCTGTCCTCCCTACCCGAGTTTTATTGCGTATGTTAATTTTCTCTTGCTGTTATATGTACATTTTTGTAAGCTGCTTTGAGTCTTTTTGGAACAGGGTGGAGGGGGAGGTATAAATAGATGGATGGTGGTAACCCTTTGCTAGCCAGTTCCCCTCTCCTACTGCTTGGTTCTGACTTTGTAACTCCCTGACGTAGCTCTGCTGTCTCTGCTGGTTGGAGTCACAGCCTAGACTTAGAATCCTGTTGTTTCAGAATTTCAGTGTCCTAAAATATCATAGCCAGAAGGAACCTTTGGAATCGCCTAAATTGAGAGCTTTCAAATTTATTATTACTAAGCAGTGAAACCCTTATTTCAATCAAAATAATAGCATTTTGATCAAATGCTATAGTATTTAGATAAATAATAGCAGGCACAGAGCATTCACCGTGCACTCGTGCTGTTTGTAGCTTTTTCCATTTTTACTGAGTCCTCATAACAACCCTGTGAGGTAGATACTGTTGTTATGAATTTTCACGCCCATTTTACAGATGAGGAAATGGAGGCGCTGGACAGGAAAAGTGAGTACCTCGTGGCCTCGCAGATAACCAGCGGCTGAACCAGACGTATTATGTAGAAGGTCAGAATGTAAAATGGAAAAGGTCAATTTGTTTTTACTGAAGTGAGTATTAGGGGGAGGGGGTCCAAACTCCCCATCTGCCCCCACCCTTCATCCATCCTCTAAAGTGGCCCCCAGGCTGCTGAGGACAGACTGGAAACCTGTGATCTCTATCATCCGCCGGCGGGAGCCAGAGGCCTAGACAGGGGACCAAGGGACTCCCCCAGGACAGTGGGGTGAGCTGAAAGTTGGTTCTTAATCTTCCTTAGTTCTCCTGGCCCGCCCTGCTGCCCAGGCCCATCCTCTCCCCTCCCCTCCTGCCCCACCCCCACCCGCAGTCTCAGTCTCTGCCCTCAGCCGAACTGCCCCTCAGGACACTCAGCTCCCTCCCTCTCCAGGGCATGGGTGCCCTCAGACCTTCTGCATGGTCCTAGGGGATCAGAAGTGACCTGGCACCGGGCCACCTTCTCTGTCCCCTCTGATGGGACTCACCGCCTAAGAGGGCGGGCCCAGGCAAGCAGGGAAGGTGCGGCTCCTGCCTGGGTGTCCTTAGACAGACCGGGTTCACCCTGAGAAGAAAACATAGCCCTCTTGCCACCAACTAGCCTGTGGCCTGGCCTGCTTTTCCTCTATCGGCACTTCGTTCCATGGGGCTCTTCTGTCTGCAGGACCCCCTTGTCAAGACCCCAGTGGTGGTGGGTCACCTCTTACCTCCAAAGCCTTACTCAGGGAGCACTAGCTGGGCAGCTAGCAGAACAAAGGTGTGCCCTGTGTGGGTGCCCCCAAAATGGGTTCTGTGCAACCCTAGTCCCCTGAGCTCTGCATGGAGGAAGGCTTCCAAGTTAAACAAGTTTGGGAAACACTAACTAGTCTCCCCGTTCCCTCATTATGGTGTTGGAGACATTAGGGCTCAGGGAACTGGCTCTGCTTTGTGTAACCAGCCTTTCCCAGACGTGTGTGTCTGCAGCATCCTCCCCCATAACTTTCCTGTCCAGAGTTACTGTCCCTGGAATGGACATTAGTCATGAGGAAAGGGGACGGGGGCACTCCAAAAGAGGAAGGGGCCCTCCCTCTTATTTTCAGCTCTGCTCCCCACAGGCCTCTGGTCAACCATGGGCTTGGCCCGGCCTGCCCCTTCCTCCCCATCCAGGAAGCAGATGGGGAAAGCCCTGGGGGGCAGGGGGAGCTGGCCTCCTTGGCCACAGCTGCTGGGTTGCTGTTCCAGTCTGTTTTTTCCTGTTGCTGATGCCCACGGGAGCAAGCAGGAGTGGAGCCATGGAGGCTTGGCTGCCTGGCTGCCTTGCACAAGGCCCTGGGTCGGGGGGGCGGGACGGAGCTGTGGCCCAGCTGGCCTCCCAGACCCCTGCCCACTCCCTGGGATGCTGGTCTGGGCATCTGGCAGGTTTCTTCTCATCAGTGACCGTGGGCTGCTTCTTGTCTCCCCAGAGATGGGCCTTCCAGCAGGAAAGCCCCAGGTCCAGAGATGGCAGGAGGAGGGCTCAGGTGATATAGAGTTTCCAGGCTGGAACCAGGAGTCTGTCTGGCTTTCAGTTTCATTTCTTCCAACTCTGTGATCATTGGCGTCACCTTTCTGAGCCTTGGTGTCTTCATTTGTAAAACCCTGTTCATTCATTCGCTAATTTAACAAACATTATTGAGCATCTACTGTCTGCCAGGTACTTTTTAGGTACTAGGGATGCAGCAGTGATTAAAGTGGACAGAGTCCCTGCTTTCGTGGAGCCCTGTCTTATAGGGGAGACAGATGATAAGCAGGTAAACGTAAATATCGGGTTGAATGTAGGTGGTGAGGTGCCATGAAGCAGGGTACGGGAGGTGACCATGATAGATTCTGGACCTGGAATGTGGTCAGGGCAGGCCTCTGTAAAGGTGACGTTTGAACAGAGGAAGAGGAGTGAGCATATGTGCAGGCAGTGTCCCAGGCTGGGGGTGCAGCAAGTGCAAAGGCCCTGAGGTGGGAGGGGCCTTGGTGTGTTTGAGGACTGTTGAGAGAAATGTGGCAAGGAACAGGGAGAGCGCAGTGGGAGAGAGGAGGTTGGAGAAATGTGTGCAGGCAGGTCACACAGGGCCCAGGTGACCACAATAGGGGCTTTTTTCTCCCAATCCTTTGGTAAGTCAAGGGCAATGGAAAGGCCTAACCTAGTAGGTCCAGGAAGTTCATTATCAAAAGTGGTATTTCATTTCTAGAAAAATTCGTAGGCCTGGCACTATGCGAGGGGCTTCATTCATGAAATCTGCTGGCAACGACCCTGGTGGGTATGGACAGCTCCAGCCAGGTTGGTGTGGTCTTGAATGCTCACAGACGCACCAGCACTCCACAGCAGGGCCACCCGGGAGCCAGAGAACCTGAGAACCACGCCAGGCCTCGGGCAGGAGGCAGGCACGTGAACACCGCAGGCGCTGTTGGCACCAACAGTGCTTAGAGGATAATATTCAACCCCTGGGGATCTTCTTGCCGGGTGGCCCAGCCCGGAAGCTATTCCTGCTTGGCCACCTCCATCGCCTTAGCGGCACCTGGCAAACGGGTGAGGCAGGGTCATTTCCCAGTGGCTTCCTGATTCCTCCCTGTGAGCTGGCCAGCAACTCCCTCAGCCCCAGGGGAGGCCATTCTTAGGGTGTCTGTGGGGGCAGGACGAGCGTGTGGGGACTTGGGGGGCTGGGAGAGTTGGGCATGATGACAGCGTGACCAAGGGGAAACGCTCTGATGGAAATGAACGTTCAGAGCTGGCCCCCTTGATCCTCTGCTACCTGGAACACTGCGTCCCACTGCACCGAACTTCCAGTCTCTTGACTTGGCCGTGCGCTCTCCTGCCTGTGGGCCCCAGCCTGCACCCTTTCTTCCGCCAGATGCACACCCTGTTCCCCTTCCCCACCCTACTTGGGTGGAATCATCTTTTGGACCCAGCTGAATTGTCATTTCCCCCTGGGAAGCCTTCCCCATACTCCCACCCTGCCCAGGTGAGGGGACCCTCCTCTGGACTCTCCCAGGCCCTGTCCTTCCTCTGCAGAGCTCTCCACACATAGTGTTGTCACCAGTGGGTTTAATGGTCTGTCTCCCCTGGGAAGACAGCTCTGTGTCTGCCTGCAGGGCCCAGCACATTGTAGGTGCTCCATAAGTAAAGGTCAAAACCACTTGAATTGAACCTTATGGGGCAGGTGTGCCGGAATATCACCAGCTCCGCCCCCCCGCCCTTTTTTTTTTTAACAGAAAGCTGAGGCTGCCCAGCTAGAAAGTGGCCGAGGCAGCCTGGAATCAGGGTGTTTGAGCAGAGTCCGCCCTCTGCCCCACTGGTCGCCTCTCTCCGAGCCTGGGGGATCAAGTGCTCCTGCAGGGGCACACCGCTCGGTGTGCACGCCGGCCGCGTGAGAGGGGCCTTCAAAGCAGAGACCATGTCAGGGCCACCTGGGAAAGGGCGGGGCAGATTCAGAGTTCTCTAGCCACGCTTTCCAAGTTTGTTCAGCCAGTCAGTCATTCACAATGACAGACTCATCATCGTGTCTGCAGATACTAACTGAGCGCCTAGGGTGTGTTTTGTGTTCCAAAGCTGCAGCGATGAGCAAAACTCATGAAAATCACTGCCTAGCACATGTTGTGGGGACTCACGGCAGTTTGCTAGAAGGGGGGGCTGTCAAGGGGCTTGTTGAAGGTTCGTGGTGAGTTCCGGGTAGAGCTGGGGCAAAGAATCCCACACCCTAGCTGCTGGCTCCCGCGGGGTCTGTTGAAGGCCCTGATGGGCCCTCAGTGTTCCTCCAGGCCCTGGCTGGGATGCAGCCCCTCCAGG
This sequence comes from Tonatia bakeri, assembly GCA_004024845.1. Taxonomy (NCBI): domain Eukaryota; kingdom Metazoa; phylum Chordata; class Mammalia; order Chiroptera; family Phyllostomidae; genus Tonatia; species Tonatia bakeri. The sequence continues at coordinate 160,442 of PVIA01001042.1, forward strand.
TCCCAGGCCTTAGTATGAGTTTATAGAGGGCTGGGGTCAGAGCTTTTGAGCTAGCCAAACACAGGAGAGGGGGCACTGCTTTCAAACTGGGTGCCTGTTGCCTTCGCTGTGAGATCTTGGTCAGGCGACTTGACTTCTTGGAGCCTTGTATCCTTATCTGTAAATCTGGGGAGTGCCAGTGTCTGCCTTATGAGGCTGTGGATTTCTGTGAGCTAAGCCTTGCAAAGACCTTATCTCAGCATGAGCCCTTGAGGGGCCTCAGCCTTTCGCCTAATTTTGGGGATCATTGTTTTCCCAGCCAACTGGCTGGCGAAGTTCCTGCTGCCTTGGAAGCCTGAGCGGAGAGCTGGCAGGCCTCCCAAGTGGCACGGGCAGCGCAGGCATGCCAGAGGAGGCTGTGGCCACCTTCTTTCCGGCCCGGTGCCCCTCTCAGCCTGCCAGGGGATTAAGGGCCTTTTGGCCTTTGTGTCTGAGTCTCCCACCCCTGGCAGTTTGCACAACAAAGTGCTGCCCCAACAGATTCCTTCCCCCGTTGTCATCTGCTGCCTGTGGACAGGGTGCCATGACCTGTGGGTGGGATGGGGCACCTTGAGCCTCTCTCTGGGGCCTGGGCTGTAGCAGAATGCAGAAAGCACTGTGGGGTTACATGGGAGCCTGCATCAGAAAATGGGGTGGGAGGGGGAACTGGCTTGGGTGCAGTGTCCCAAAGAATTGGGGGCCGTGGGTCAGAGCATCTGCCGGTTCCTCTGCTGTGCACAGGGGAGGGGCCACCGAGGCAGAGTCTGTGCTGGCAGGAGGCAGGTGGGCAGGCAGGACCCGTTTGCCCCGCACCCCCACACTGCCTCTGGATTTTGATGGGGTGAGCTCACTCTGGCCCAGATGCCTGGAGCCTTGCCCTGGGCAGCTGCAGTCACCCTGGGGACCGCAGTGCTCAGGCCTTCTGTCCTGCTGTGGGGGCGGTGGGGGGGGTTCAGCCTCAGGTCTGGGCCATGGAAGGGAGGGTGGGCTGGCTGCCCAAGGCATGTGAAGAATGTCTCTGGAGAAGCCTGAAGTTGAAGTCCTTAGTCGTTCCAGAGTCGGCATCAGAGCAGTCAGACAACTTGAGCCTTGGAACTAAGCTCTGTGGTCACCTCCAGCCAGTGCCCTGCCTGTTCAGCCAGCGGCTCAGGGCCTGGGCAGCAGAACCAGACCCCTCCCTCCGTCCCACACCTGGAGGCTGGCCCTAAGCCTGAGCCCACCCCCCACGCTCCCATGAATCACCTCGTGACCTCTCATCCCCTCACCTCTACTCCGTACCCCCTACATGGCACTACTTCTGATGCTTACTGAACACTGCACACAGGTACCGTCTGAGTGCCTTACAAGCTTTAATCCCATTTACACAAAGGCCCTTTCTGAGCCTCAGTTTCCTCATCTACAAAATGGAAATTACAATACAAGCTCAGTCTCTTCATTGAAACCCTTGGGATCAGATGTGTTTTGGAATTCAGAAGTTTTCCAACTGGAGAAAGGTGACATAGAGCACATGCCAGCTGCGATAGGACATCCTCAGGAGAGTCTGAGGCAACACCCCACAATAAAACACATCAATATTGCTGCAGCAAAGTGTGTGACGGTTCCCCTAAAGTGGAGCGCAGAAGCTATTAATAGCTTCATGTCAGTTCAGGTCAGGGCTCGGCACCAAATGAGCTTGTTATAAACTTATTGCAAACACGCGCACAAACTGCTGGTTTTCAGAGCTCCTTGGACTTCCCTTATTGCAAATGAGGGGTGGTGGCCCTGCAGCCACCTCAGGTTGCTGAGGACTAACTGGGGGGCCTGGAGGAGAGTCTGATTGTTTTTATTGTCATCTCTTCACGGTGCGGCCATCTTCCTACAGCTCAGATTTCAGCAGCTCCAGATGCTCTTAACCTTTGCAAAGCCTGGGGCCCTTGCTACAAGCTCCTTTTAAAACCCTATGTCCTATATCTGGATCTGTACCTCTCCCTGCACCCCAAACCTTGTCTGGCTACTGTGCCCTTCTCTAATGGCTTGATCTTTACCCCCACACTTCCTTCCAGCCGCCCTTGCCTCCCTCTTTATCCTTACCCAGGCCATGAGAAGAGGGCCCGGTCTCTGTCCTTTGTCTCCAAGGGCCTCTGCAGGACCTGAAGCTCAATGTGTACCCTCTTCCTCACCAGGAGGCCTGGACACAACCCAGCCTCAGGGAGCAGATGCTTCCCGGAAGTACTTTGTCTGGTGCACCATCTCCCTACCCCCAACCTCTCTTCTATGCCCATTGCCCAGGGGGCAGGGGAGCTACTCTGCTCACACCCCCATCCCAAGCAATTGTTCTCAGCACACTAGAACAGTCTGCTGACCTTGGCCTATATGAGTCAGCCGTCCCCACTTCCCTCTCTGTGCCTGGCTCCTTCCTCTCCGGCCCAGGTCTGCCCTCTGGACTCCTCCTCTCTGGCCTGCTGTCCAGCTTCAATGCCCACTTGAAGTCCCGGGTTCCTCTGGGAGGAAGCCAGATTCCCTCCCAGCTGGACACGTGCTGGAAGGCAGGAAACCTGGGTGCTATTTCTGCCTTTGACCTTAAAGTCTCTGATGACCCTCCTTGGGACTGTAGGACCTGCTGCATGGGCCCAGGCTGCTGCCAGCACATGTATCCTGTGTCCCTCCTGGGAGCTAGTCAGGTTGGGTATGGGGACCAGCCAGCCCTGGGCTTCCTGGCTCAGCCCAGCCCAGCCCTGCCTTCTTTCCTGGTGAGCAGAGGGCTTGGGGTCCTGAGTCAGTCCTGGCTCTGCCAGACACTCACTTGTTTCCTCCTCTGTGAAAGGGAGCCATTCACATCTATCTGTTCAGCCACCTCAGGGGGTCATTGTCATGGTCAAATGGCACTGAGGCTGAGGGAATGCTCTGTAAACTGAAATGCAGTGTGGCTGAGAGGCTTTGCAGTCCGGACTCTCAGTGACCTCGGGAGTCCCCTCGGCGAGTTCCAGCTCATTGCACAGCCCTGGTTACAGAGGCTGTGTATGCAGTGCTGGGAGCTTAGCCACTGGTGCCAGACCACCAGGGTTTCGGTTCCAGCTCGACCGCCTCCTAGGTCTTCAAGCAGGTGACCCGACTCTGCTCCATTTCCTCCTCTTTACAGTGGGGCTGTGTAACACCTATAACCTGAGTTAACATGTAAAAGTCCTTAAAGGAGTACCTGGTGCATAGTAAGCACCCAATAAATTAGCTCTTCTAATGCCCCGAGCAGACCTTGGACTTCTCAGATTTGAATCCAAGTTCCCTTCTATGATCAAGTCCCAGACTCCTTCGGGCTCTTTCCGAAGCCTCTCTCCGGCCTGGCTCCATCTTTCCTCCCAGATGTGAAATACAGCTGCTAGAACCTTTTGATCTTCAGCTTTTCACAAGTGAAGTCTCTGCTCTTGCTGGCTTGGCCCTTGCTATAGGCCCTGGTCTGACCCCGGAACCTTGGGTCCTGGGGAGGGGGCTGTAAGCAAGCGACGGTGGGCATGTGGAAGGCCCATTCCCTGGGGTCCCTGGGGTTGGGGGCTTCTATCCAGGCCCGATTGCTCTGGATTCTCTCTTCTTCACTGCAGATATGTATTCCTGGCATTTTTTTTTTTCAAGCTGAACCTGACTTCGCTATTTCTGGTCCAGTCCCAAGCTCCGCCCCCGCCCCGCACTCCCCGGCTTCTCCCTCCCTAGGAGAAGCTCTGGGCCTTGCTCACCAGGGTTCTCCTTTTCCAGACAGCGGAATGGTGTCGAGGGAGTGCCAGGAATCCCTGCACCTTGTGCAGTCCTCCTGAGCCTTCCCTTGCATGGGAAGGAGGAGGACATGGCAATGAAACACAGAGAACCTCCTCAGGCAGGGTGTTGCCTCACATGCCCCGCTAACCTCTGCACCAACCCTCTCCCCACACTCCCCTTAGGTCAGAGGAGGAAGGAGAATCCCTGGTAGGGGGCTGGTCCTGTGATTCTTAACCAGCGAGTATCAGGATCCCCTGAGTATACACAACTGTAACCCTCTGACCTGGGATGGAATGAGCCTGACTCAGTGGCTCTGGGAAGCCGCCCAGGAATCCATGTCTCACCACCTCCTGGAGGTTCCAAGGTTCACTGCTGGATGCAGACCTCATGGCCCAGCCCAGAGGCTCACTGACCATACTTGTTCAGAGGGAGAGGGTGAGGAGAAGGAACAGGAGGAGGGGTTTGCCCATGGATTTTGTGGGGGAGGGGCCTTAGGCCAGAGCAGAGGATAAAGGAGGCTGTGCAGGCCTCACACAAGGCTTGGTAGCGCTGCAAACACAAAGATGCCCAGATGGCATTCAGCCCCTGCCTCCAACAGGCACCCGGCCTAGGAAGGGAAATGCATATAGACTGCATGGGGGTGGGTGCACCCCCAAAGCAAGTCACCTTCAGGAGGCCGCTAGAATTAGTAGGTGATGACGTATTTTTGTCCGTTCATTTATTCATCCATTGAAGTATTTACTGAACACAGGGGCAGAGAAAGTAGAACTGAATTCATCACAGTCCCTGCTTCAAGATTCTTCTATATCAGTGGAGGTGCAGGTGATTACACAGTGAATCCCAGAGGGGCACAGGTGCCTTGGAAAGGCAAGGAGTCAGGACAAAGTTCCCCAGAGATGTTCTTCCTCTTCTTCTTCTTTTTTTTAAAGATTTTATTTATTTATTTTTAGAGAGGGAAGGGAGGGAGAGAGAGAGAGAAACATCAATGTGCAGTTGCTGGGAGACATGGCCTGCAACCTAGGCATGTGCCCTGACTGGGAATTGAACCTGCGATGCCTGGTTCGCAGCCCGCGCTCAATCCACTGAGCTATACCAGCCAGGGCCTTCCTCTTCTTTTTTTAAAAATAAATTTTATTTATTTATTTGTAGAGATAGAGGAAGGGAGGGAGAATGAGAGGGAGAGAAACATCAATGTGTGGTTGCCCCTCGAGTGCCCCCTACTGTGGACCTGGCCCACAACCTAGGCACGTGCCCTGACTGGGACTCGAACCAGTGACCCTTTGGTTCGCAGGACAGCATTCAATGCACTGAGCCACACCGGCCAGGGCAGAGGTTTTTTTTTAGTCATCTTTACTGAGGTGTAAATTATATACAGTGAAATGTACCTATCACTTCAAGGGTACAGTTCAGTGATGGCAAGGGGATGTATGTATCCAGGGAACCATCTGTCTGAAGGGCTCCACTGAACCCCTTCCCAGTCAGCCCCGCCCCACCCCGGGCCCAGGCAGCTACTGGTCTTTCTGTCACTGCTGATTAGACTTTTTCCCCATCGGCTTCCATACAGCAGGGAGTCTTTTGTGTCTGGCTTCTTCCATGTAACGTAATGTGTTAGAGGTTCGTCCATGTTGCCATGCATATCTGTAATTTGGTCCTTTTTATTACTGAGCAGTTCAAGGAGGTGATATTTAGCTGAATTTTAGAGGATGCAATTGAAGTTAGCCAGCAACAAATTGCCATTAACCAGATAAACAAAGGGAGGAAAGGTGTTCGGGCAGAGAGACCAGTACGAGAAAAGGCCAGAGGCTTCGGGACACTTGAAGTTGCGGGGAGGGAGAGGGACGGCCTGTTTCTTTGATTTGTTTTCTTCTTCTCGGGCCTCTCCTGCTGTCACCACCTTGTCTCGCCAGTGAGGGCTGGGTTTGGTTTCCACAAGCAAGACCACTTCCTTCTGGCCAGCCTGGGCTCCCCAGATGGGGCCAAGGCCAGGGCAGGGCCCGAGAGGCTCCCATCCGGCCATCTGGAGTGAGACAAGCATTATGGGGCCACAGCGAACCCCTGCACGCGTGTCGGAATGGGAGGGCTCCGGCATTCCCTGGGGCTCCGCTGGGTTTGTTTTCTTCTAAATGATCTGGTAAAACGCCTTTGGAGCTTGTCTAAGGGGAAAAGGCATCCAGGGCCCATACCCACACCTGAGAAAGGCAGGTGTGGTGGGTGCTTTTGCTCCGCCTGCAGGGTGCAGGGTCTGAGCAGCCCCTCTCGGAGTTTGTGCTGGGCTCAGCAGCAGCCTGAGGTCACATGGAGTTGACACTGTGCTGGTCCTGCCCCCATTCAGCCCAGCTGCTGGGCTCCACCCTCGCCTCTGCGCAGACCAGTCTGTCAGTGCAGCAGAAGGAGCCAGAACTAATTCTCCAGCATGGCTGGAATGTGTTCCCTGTGGTCTGGAGACCGGGGGGCCAGACTGAGGCAGAACGAGGTGGCCAAGTCGGCCAGGTGGGGAGCTGCTACTGGAGGCGACAGCTTCGATGGACTCACCCTCAGTTTCTGCCTCTGTCCCCCATCCACGTGGACCCTGGCCACTCTTCCACCTGCCTATGTTCCCATCCTCGCAGGCCCAGGTCGCCCTTTCCCTGCCTGTGTCTCCTGTCCACTAATTCATGTCCTGGATCTCTCTTGCCTTCTCCAAAAGAAGAAGAGTCATCACTTACCAAAGTGATTTTAATTGTATTGCCTGTTTATTTGAGGATTCATTCAGACTGGGAGAATTTGCAGGGCTGGACTCTGCAGCCTCAAGGGGTTGATGGTGTTTGGGGGAGCTGAGTCAAAGGTGGTGGTTCGGTTCCAGCCTGACTCTCTTAGCCAAACCACATCTGACCTAACCATTGCAGGGCTTTGGGGTGAGACTCTGGGTACCCCCCTGAAGGTACAGGAGGGGCCCCGGGCTTGGCAATGGCTGGAGAGTGTGACACAGTTGTCTGTGTGGTCTCTCACAGGTGGCCCTTGCAATGAAGGCGTACGATGGCCTGTCTCTGCCTGAGGACGCGGAGATAGTCACGGCAGGCCGGGCTGGCTGGGGCTATTCAGACTTATCTGATGACGAGGACTTGCTGGCTGATGAAGCCTCCGGAGGTGGGCAGAGGGTTCTGGAGGCTGGGAGGGGGGCGGGCGGGGGACAGAGTCGGGGTTCTCCCCACCAGGCCTTAAAGGGACCTCCGGAAACTTGCCCAAAGTGGTGCCTGAAGAGGCCTGGGGAGGAGATAACAGCTGTGTTTCTATGACCTTCCCCACTGTGTGCCCAGAACAGTGCCTGACACCCAGTAGGTGTGAACCAAATATTTGTGGTTGCTGAATAAGTCTGTCTTTTGCTTGCAGATGACCTGGGCAGCGGGGAGGAGGGCAGTGCGATCTTCCAGATGGGTAAGTTGCTGGGGCTCTCCTATAAGCTTTGTCCCGCACCCAGGAAAGCCCTGGAACAGGTCTTTCTAGCCACGGAGGACCCATTGCTAGAGCCGAGGGCCCTGAGGGCTCCTTGGGCCTGCCATGAAGGCAGGCTTGTCCCTCCTGAGTGACAGTCATGTGACCCAGCTGGCAAGTGCCTGCACGGTTGGGCATGGCTAGGTTCTGTGTGTGCCTGTGCCAGGAAATGCCTGGTTCTGTGATCAGAAGAGATTGGGTGCATTCGGGGTGGTATGGCCACAGATAGGAAATGCCTGGTTCTGAAGGGGACTGAAAGTGAGCTGCTCAGCATTCAAAGCAAAATTCTCACTTCCCAGGGCAGCTCAGCTATGGAGGTCTTCCGCAGAGCCCTCCTGGGGACTGCTGCAGAGCTGGGACCCCTGCAGGAGTGGGCAGTCAGAGGGGCTCTGTGGCCTGGGGCATTTGGGCAGGCCCACAAAGCTGACAGCAGGAGAGTCAGCTTCACCGGAACCTGGGAGGCAACCCTGCCTTAGGTCAGGCCACCTCTGGGGAGCCCAGGGTTCTGGGGTTGGAGAGAGGGCTGGGCTTCACGGAGGGAAAGGAACCAGGAGCTCTGTCGGCTGCCCATTCTGCCTGCACCCGAAGTGCCTGGCCAGAGCCAGGGCTAGCCCAGCTCCAACTCCCTGCTTCTTCCCACCCTAGGATTCTGGGGAGAGAAAGAGCTCCCTGGTGACAAGTCCCAGCAACTCCATATAGTTCCTACTGACCTCTGGGAGCCAGTGCTGGGCACTCGGTGATCAGGGCCAAGGATGGGGCCCTGCTTAGGCTGACCACTGGGCAGCCCCACAGCATCCAGTGCTGCCCACACAGGACAGGTCCGGCCTGGGCCTCTCTAGGGCCTCCCTTCAGCTGGCATCACAGGGGATCCAAATGCCAGAGGATGGTGTCCTACCTAGGCCAGGGCAAACAGGAGGGTGGGCCTGTGGGCGGAATAGTCTGACTATGACCTCCCAGCACCTGCGACTCAGGCACTACCTGGACCTTTCCACACTTAGGTCTCTGCAGGGCTACAGGATGCCGGGGAACTGGGTGGGGCCCGGGAGTGGGTGTCAGGCGGCCCAATGCACACAGCTCACACCCCAGGATGGCCTGAGCTGATGCATCCCTGGGAGTTGCCTCTTGCCAAGCTAGGCCTACCTGCGGAGACCCTGGTCCAGTCCACCCTGTCCATTCGGAATATCTGTGGACCCTCCCACAGGGCTGCCCACTGCAGCAGCTCTGCCCACGCTGGGTTGTTTACCAGCCCATCTCCCCTGACCAGAAGCAGCTGTGAGGGCAGGAGAGGCCAGGGGTGGGGGAAGGGAAGGGATGGGGAGTAGCAGCTGGGAGGCCCCGAGAGCAAAGCCCCTTTCCTCGTGGCTAGGGCTGATCCGTGGGAAGATGTAGGGCCTTGGACCTTCTTGGCCCAAGCCCTGGTACCGGCCCGATGCCTTTGGGGCGGGTCCACGAAGCTGAGCTGAATCTCAGCCCAGAAGGCAGCCGGTGTGTCTCCGATCGCTAGGGGCTTAGCACGCCTGCCTCGGCCCTGCCCTCTCTGTGCTGACTGTATGAGGCCATTCCTGGCCATGCCCCACGCCTGGCCCCTGGCCCACCACCAGGCCCTGGGATGTAGCCCCAGAGATGGCACCCCACCCCTTCCAGGCTCTACCCAGCCCTGTCTCACCCACCCTCCAATGTGCCTCTCCTTGAGAACCCCCGCCCACCGCCCCTCACCCAACTCTTTCCATCTTCTGACTTTGCTCTTTGTCTTTCCCACTCCTGTCTGTCCTGCTCTGACACCTGTCTCCATGTCTTTCTGCTGCCTGCGCTCTCTCCTTTCTGCTGTGTCTCTCCTCTGCGCCTCCTCCTTCTGTCTCACTCTGTGTCCCTCCATCTTTCCCTGACTTCTTTCTGCCTGTGTCTCCCCTCTCCTTCTCCACCCCACCCCACTTTCTCTGTCTGTCTCCACATCTGGGGCTCTGTCTCCAAATCTCTGTCATTTTCCCCGTCTGTCCGTTGTCTCTCCTTCTTCATGTCCCTGGCTCTCCCTTGGTTGCCTCCCCCCCCTTGGTGTCTCTGTCTCTCCTCGCTTCCCTCTTCGCGGCTCCACTCTGCAGGCCCTGGGCCACGCCTGGGCCGCCCTCCCATGGCTGGCATGACGGTCTCGGAGCCTGGTGAGGCATCTCCTCTCAGTAAGTGACCCGCCAGCCCGGTGGGCTCATTCTCCCTCTCCCTCCCACCCTCTCTCCCAGCTGTCCCCTCTCACTCCTTTTCCTTCCTCTTCTCTTCCTGCCCAGCCTGCACTTTGTCACCCTTGAGCCTCAGAGGCACCTTCCTGCAGAGCGTGGGGGCCAGGCCAGCCACTGCCCTGCCCCAGCTGTCCCTCCTTCTTCTCCTCTGCCCTGCTCAGGACACAGTCAGGCCCCATCTGGGTACTCAGTCTGAGCAGAGTGGGCTGGGCCTGGTGTTGTCCCCATGGGGTGCTGGTTGGGCAGGGATGGGTGTGGCAGCCTCTCAGGGAATAAGGCCCTGGAGTCCTGGATGCAGCTCGTGTCCACCTGAGGGACCGAGAGGGAACCAGGGCTGGGGTTCAGGGGCCTGAGTGCGTGTGGGAGTTCTGGGGAGCAGGGATTGAGCACGGGGGAGTAGGCAGGGTAGCCTGCATTCCATACCCCTGCCTGGGTGTAAAGCAGCTTTGGGCCTCCTGTCCATCCGTCCAGCCTCTGACCCCAAGTGAACTCTCCAGATGGGGTCAGATTGAGGGTCGGGAGGGAGAGGGCTGGCCTGGGCAGGCACCCAGCGAGCACTCCCAACATAACCCCCTTCCTTCCAGCACCCTCAGCTCTGGGAGCTGGTTCCCAAACAGACAGGCCTCACCTGCCCCAATCCTCAGGCGTCAGCCACAGCGACACATTCCAGGGTGGAAGAGGGAAGGGCGTGCCCTGACCTGCCCTGGTCTGGAAGAAAGCTGGGGGTGGGGTCAGGCTGGAGGGTCCGCACCCTTCCCAGGCCCTAGTAGAAAGGGGCTTTGTGGAGCCCCAACCCCTCCCCAAGGAGTGGGCACATTCCTGGGCAGAGGCCTGGCCTCCTCGCCCTCGCCATGCCGTGGGGCTGAGGCCAGGGGCCAGGGTGTGGGGGGACTCTCAATGGGCCTCTGTGCCCACTCACAAGGGGCCTCTGTGGCCAAGCTTGTGGCCCCCATACTCCCGCCCCCAGAGCCCCGCCTGCCCGGCACCCAGGAGCCCAGCCCGGCAGGGTCCCCATGGCGCAGAGCAGGCGGCGCTGCCCACACAGACACCCTCTCTTGGTGCGGGAGTTGAGCTTTACTCCTGTATCTTGCTTGGCTGCCCACCCCTGCCCGGGCTTGCTCAGCCCAAGCCTTCGGGGGAGAGAGGCCTGGTTCTGGGCATGTGGACCCCTGTGGGCCTAACAGGGTGAAGGCAGAGGAGGACAGGCCTTGTTGTCAGGTCCGATGCTGCTGCCCCTGCCATCTACATGCTGGTCATCTGTCACCTCTCCGAGCCCCGTCTGCCTCAGGGACATTGTAGCTGCTGTTCCCTCAGCCTGGAATGCTGTTCTCCCCAAGGCTCACTCCCTTCAAAGCTTCACCTTTAAGGAGAGGCCTGCCCTGGCCCCCCTGGGAGAGCAGCACCCTCCTCCATATACTTATTTCATTTCCTTTCTCCTCCCACTAGAAAGTGGTCACTGGGGACAGGAATTGTCATTTGTGGAGTTCACTGCTATGTTCCCTGGCCCTAGAATACCACCTGGCATGCAGTAGGCCCTCAATATAGATTTGTTAAAGCAATGAATGCCCCCCTCAGATGGAAAAAATGAAACCAAATTCGTTCCTCGGTTCGTCATGAAGACCAGAGGGAATGATTACAGCTAAGCAGTGCAGCCCCTAGTGTGCGCCAAACACTGTTAGAAGCACTTTGCATGTGTTCATTGATTTACTCTTCACAGCAGCCCTCGGGGGTGGATACTGCTATTACCCCATTTTACAAATGAGGAAACTGAGACTCAGTGAGGTTCAGTGACTCGCTCAAGGTCCCAGGGCTGTAAGTGGCAATTTTGCTGCAGAGGCTCAGCTTTTAATCACTGCGCTACATGCATCTCATATAGTAACTGGCCGCGTTATATTGCACCTGCTGTATTGTGCCAGGCTCGGTGTTAAGCACTTTGTGAGTATTTAAAACTCATTTGTAACTCACGCCAACTCGGTATTTGTAATCTATACCTTCTTTCATTCAAAAATCTTGTCCATAATAGGTGCTCAAGAAATGACTGGTGTGTGTATGCATACGTATCTGAGTCACTTGCAGCTCACATTAACTCCTGATTATAACTGCTATATGAGCTCATAACAAGATTGAGTGTATATAAAATGTATATAGTAGGTGCCTAAGAAATAATAGTTGTATGTATATGCTCCCACCGATCTGACACGAATCAGCTCAGCCATCACTTATTAGGTACCTACTATGTGCTGGGTGCTATGCAGACACTGGGGATACGGAGCGAATGAGGTCTACAGTCCCTCCCACCTGCCATCCAGTTCACATCTAGCCGCAGAGAGAGAAACGTGGCAACAACATCTGGTCCTCCAGCGCCTGTGCTGTGCCAGGTGCAGCATCTGAGTGCATGGGGAGGCGGCGCCCACAAGCACGATACCATTTATTCCCCAAGGCAGCCCAGTGTGGTTAATGCACTTATTGTCCCAACTGACCGAGGAAACTCAGAGAGCTGAGGCCAGTGCCTGAGCTGTGGCTGACCTCAGAACCCATGATTTTTATCAAGATGCTCTACAGTCTGTGGGCATTCAGGCAGGATCTGTGCAATATGGGGTAGAAGGTGCTCTGACGGGGAAGCAGAGGGGCTGGGACAGCCCAGTGGAGGGGTCTCTAATCTGTCCAGGGTTTGGGGAGGAGGGCCGTTCAGGCAGTCTTCTTGGAAGAGGTGATGGCTGAGCTGAGCCCTGAGGGATGAGGCGGAATTGGCCAGGGAAGAGTGGGGAAACATCTCGGTCACCTGCAGGTAATTTCTGCACCAGGCCAGCGTCCTCTGGTAGCCACTCTTGCTCTGCCTTCCTTTGAGCTGCTGGGGGTCTATTCTGCATCACCGCTTGATTTCTGGATCAGGCCACTTTCCCTGTTAGCTGAACCCCTCACCTGGGGTGGGGCCTCAGCTTCGACCCCTGGGCATAGCAGCCAGGGCCACTGTAGTGCGTGCTCATAGGGACAGTTCTGGGCAGACCTGTGGACACACAGGTGTCAGCCTCAGCAAGAGGTCTCCAGGGCCCATCCCCCCCATATCCACCAACTGGCCCAACTACCTGAGGCCACCACACGGTGACACCGCCCCCCACTTCTGCAGTTTATTTCCGAGCCCTGGTAAATTTCACTCGCTCCATCGACTACAGCCCTGAACTGGAGGATGCAAGCTCTGAGGCATTCCAAGAAGTCTCCAAGGCTGTGGTAGACACGGTGAGGTGAAGGGGCTTTGGGGATCTCCCCAGGGGTGTGGGGGACAGGACTGGGGGTAGCGTATAGGTGCCTGGAGGCTGATGGTGCTGTGTCCCTTCGCAGCTGGAGTCGGAGTACTTGAAGATTCCCGGAGACCAGATTGTCAGTGTGGTGTTCATCAAGTGAGAAGGGTCCCTGGGGGCTGGTGAGGGACTGGTAGGGAAGCTGGGGGAAGCTGGCAAAGATGGGGAGGAGCCTGGGTACCAGGAGGGGAGGCAGTAGAGGCCTAATCATGTGAATTGGTGAAAATTCAGGAACTGATTGGGGGGCCAATTTGGACCCTAACTTGTCCTGTTTGTGGTACAAAGTGTCCAGGATAGGAGAAGAGTTCAGAGATCAGGCCTGAGCAGGGGCCAAGGGAGGAGCTGAGACCACAAGCATCTCCCTCACCCTGCTGCCCTGCCCCATACCCACCCCTAGGGAGCTGGACGGCTGGGTCTTTGTGGAGCTGGACGTGGGCTCCGAAGGAAACGCGGACGGGGCTCAGATTCAGAAGGTGCTGCACACGGTCGTCTCCAGCGGCTCCATTGCCTCCTACATCACCTCTCCCCAGGGATTCCAGTTTCGACGCCTGGGCACAGGTGAGCCCATCCTGGAGCCTGGGGTTCCCTCCTCTAGTTTCTCAGACTCTTGTGGATCCCCTTTGAGTGTCTCCACCATAGGCTCTCTTAGCCTGGGCTTGCACACCACTAGGGGCAGGGAGCTCACCACATTCGGAGCCCGCCCCATCGATCTTTATGCAGCCTTGGCTTGGATTGAACAAAATTTGTTTCCTCCAACGTGTACCCATTAGACCTACTTTCTGCTGTGTCTACCTCTCTACGTTGACAATAGGTAGCAATTCTTTTTTTATACGGTACTTTCAGATTGAAAATAGTTTTGTGTTTAACAATAGCCCCATTATTTACTGAGCACACACACTAGGTGCCCTGTGAGGCCCTCTGTGCAGCCCCCCACTCAGTCTTCGCAGTGGTGTCTGAGAAGCAGATATTATTCCTCCTGTTTCGGAGATGAGGGCACTGAGGGCCCAGAAAGGATAAACGACTGATCCGAATCCACGTGTACAGAGTGGAAAAGCCAGAATCCAAGCCAAACCGTGTGTCTGTGCCAGTCTTGCCAGACAGAACCTGTGATAAGATCAGATGAGAAACTGAGGCTCAGAGAGAGCAGGACATTGGCCCAAGTCACAGGGCTGCTAGATGCCAAGTCCTGGCTCAGGGTCCTCTTTCCTGCACCCCGTCTCCTGGTTCAGCTCCCTGAGTCTTGCCCTTTCTAGGCTGAACAATCCCAGTTCATGCCTCGTAGGCTACGACTCAGCCCTGTCTCCATCTCATTGCCCTCTCCTGGGGAGGCTCCAACTTGTCAACGCCTCTGACTCAGTGGAACCCAGGACCAAACAAACTATCCCTACCGTGGTATAGCCAAATCAAAAAAAAAAAAAAGTGAAACCATCAGCTTTCTCCTTCTGCACATAAAACTTTAAAATTAACGTACCCGAAGGTCAAGGTTGCTCTTTCGGCATCCCCAGGCCCAGGTCTGAAGATGGCAGGGGGTCCAGCCATCTTTATTTTTCAATGAGTCTTCCTGGCTAGGGATGGTGGGGGGTGGGGACTGGCCCAGCCTTGCGGCGGCTCACAGGTCCCAGGTCCCAGGTGGGATGGCTGCTGACCACACCTTCTTTTCCAGCACAGACACCCCCGCCCCCCTTGGCCGCTGTGGCGGCCACAGTTACACCAGGTGAGAGTGTAAGCCAGACCCAGGCCCAGCCGGGTAACTAAAGTTAACAGATGAAGGAGAAGGAAGGACGAGGGCAAGGTGGCCGGGCACAGCCCACAGGCCCCCCCTTCTCCTCTCCCTCTTTGTCCTCGCTGGGCCAGGTTGTGGCCTGCATGTGTGTGATGTGGTGGTTGCATGTGTGTGGCCTGATAACTGGGTGTGAGGTCTGTGTAAGAGCTGGGTAAGGCTACTGCCACATGTCCCATGTCTCGTGTGTGCTGTGGATGTGTCCACCATGTGCTCCTTGCCCTTGCTGAGTTGGCCAGAAACCACGTGGCCTGGCGCAGCACCCAAGCCCGCTGCCAGCCATGCAGTGCCTGTGCATGCCTGAGGAGTCACCCCCTCCTGTGCCTTGACCTCCTCCACCAACCTCCCGCCTGCCTCTCCAACTCCCTCCGACCCCACAGTGCCCCAGGTCCCGAGAGTCTGCACCGAGACCGAGTTTGCCTGCCACAGCTACAATGAGTGTGTGGCCCTGGAGTATCGCTGTGACCGGAGACCTGACTGCAGGGACATGTCTGATGAGCTCGACTGTGGTGAGGGCTGTCTGGGGGGCAGTGAGTGGCCTGCAGATGCCAGGGAAGGGCCAGGCTCTGCTGGGCCTCCAAGTCAACCTGGGCTGTGAGGGTTTGGTGCAGGCAGAGGGGTCTAAGGGAAGTGGGCAGGCACCTGGAAGGGTGATACGAGGGTTAGGGCACTGGGTGCATGTTGCAGGGAGGGCCTGGAGAGTGGAGGGGACAGGGGTGAGGAGCCACCCCCTCCTGCCAACACCAAGTGGTCTGTGTTCACAGAAGAGACAGTCTTCACACCAACCCATTTGGTGGAGACATTACCTATAACACGACGGCCAGAGGCAACCACCACACGGCCTCTACCGGGCACCCTGGCTCCCCAGCCTCTGCTCCCTGATCTACACAGGCCTGAACCCTGTGGGCCCCACGAGGCCACATGCCACAGTGGGCACTGCATCCCCAAAGACTATGTCTGTGATGGGCAGGAGGACTGCAAGGATGGCAGTGACGAGCTGGACTGCGGTGAGGACAGGCAGGGGTGGAGGTGGGTGGTACAGAGAATAGGGAACTGCCAGCGGAGGGCCTCTGGCTGAACCCTGCTTGGTGCACGCAGGCCCCACTCCGCCCTGTGAGCCCAACGAGTTCCCCTGTGGAAATGGGCACTGCGTCCTCAAGCTGTGGCGCTGCGATGGTGACTCTGACTGCGAGGACCACACCGATGAGGCCAACTGCCGTGAGTGTCCCAGGGTTCCCCTGGCCCCCCCACCCCGGCCAGGCCTAGTCCCCCCTGTTCCACCCCATCCTGGGCAAGTGTGTTTGCTCTCCCCGGCTGAGTGGGGAAGGCCCCGGGGACAAACTGTAAGGTTCCTCTCTTTCTGACCCCAGCAGTGCGGGTCCTCGGCCCTGAGCTGGTCTCGTGCAGCAGGCAGTCTGGCCAGACTGCCCATGGTTAACGTCTCCCTCTCTTCTCTCTTCATTTTATTACCGTTCATTTTTGCTTGGGTCCGACGAGTAGCCAAGAGGGCTTGACACATACCCCAGGGTCCCCTGATAATGGGGTCCTTGATCTATGTGTGAGTCAAAGCATCCCCCTTATGGGCCTTGGGGGTTTTCACCTAGAGCTGGCTCTGAGTTATTTGTTCTTTCATCAGCCCAGCTCTTAATCCATCTGTCCATTCAACTATCCAGTGTTTGTCTGTCCGACATCCTCCTTCCCTCCCTTCCATTCACACGCTCACCCTTCCATTCAGCTGGCCATTCATCCGTTGTCTTCCTGCACAGCTCTTCATCTCGCCACCCACCTTTCTGTCCAGCATCCTCCTGTCCCTCTCACCATCCAGTCTATTTCCCATCCATTCGCATCCGTCTGTGCATCCATCCATTTGTTCAGCATCCTTCCTCCCGTTCCTCTCTCCATCCATGTATCTGTCATCCATCCATCCATTGTCCATCTGTCCCACTCTCTATCTGTGGTCCAGGAGTAGGGGAAGGGGTCAAGAGATCAGGTCTCTGCTAGGAATCAGTCAAAGGAAGTCCTTATTGACAGAGTACAAAACAGGGACCATGAAAGCTGGATGGCCTTGGGGCTTTAGGTCGCTGGGACAGAGGACGCTGAAGTAATATCATAGATAGCTGTGTCCTGGCCTTCTCTTGCTTCCTTCCCTGTGGACGTGTGGCCTCCACTCCTGTCCCATTCTGTCCTGTCCATCCCTGTGTCTGTGTCTGTCTCCAGTTCAGTCTTCCTGAGGAAGAACATCAGTCACTGTCTACTAGAGAGGCCGAGCAAGTGCATAGCCCTGGCACCAGGCCAAGTCTAGGCCTCTGGCCAGTGCACAGGTGGCTGCCTCAGGCCAGGTGCCATCCCAGGCCAAAAGTGAGAGTGGCAGAGGGCAGCAAGGTCTGAGCTATGGCAGGCCCCTTGCAAGGCCTTTCTGGCAGAGAGAACTGCCTTGGGTATTACCCAGAGTCCAGAGATACCAGCCCTTTGGCTGTACCTTTGGCAGAGGCCTTGTGCTTCTAAAGGAGGCCGAGTGTGGGAGGAACTGAGTGGCTGTGATGGGCCAGGTGTTGGGGAATGCAGATGGAGTAAGTGGTGGGGGCAGGGTAATGGAATCATCTGTTTAATGGCTGACTGATGACCATGACATTGTGAGCCTTGTTGTGGTGACAGTGTCAGGGCCTGATCATGGAGGCGAGATGAGACAGTGACCCTGGGAACACCTGGGGAAGGTGGACAGGATGGGACCAGGGGCATAGGCCAGAAATGTTGGGGGCCACCCACCGCCCACACCCCCTGCTCTGTGCCCCAGCTGCCAAGCGCCCCGAGGACGTGTGTGGGCCCACGCAGTTCCGCTGTGTCTCCACGAACACGTGCATCTCGGCCAGTTTCCACTGTGATGAGGAGAGCGACTGTCCTGACCGCAGTGATGAGATTGGCTGCAGTGAGCAGGGAGCTGGGGTGGGGGGCGAGCTGGGGGCCTTGGGCTGGTTTCTGGGTGCCCCTCTCCACAGTCTCAGCCTCAACCTCCTCCTGCCTGGCTCCTCTGAGCCATTCCCCTCACTCCTTATCCCTTTGTCCTCACACCCCTCACCCCTACTCCTGTCTCCCAGTGGCTCCCCAGGTGGTGACCCCTCCTCAGGAGTTGATCCAGGCTTCCCGGGGCCAGACAGTGACCTTCACCTGTGTGGCCAGTGGTGTCCCCACACCCATCATCAACTGGCGGCTCAACTGGGGCCATATCCCGTCTCATCCCAGGTGTGGCCCTGGGCCTAGGTGGGGGCTGAGGATATAGAGGAGGCTGAGCCAGTGGACCAGGCCTGACTCTGCCTTTGTCTCGGGGCCCACCAGGGTGACGGTGACCAGTGAGGGAGGCCGTGGCACGCTGACCATCCGAGATGTGAAGGAGGCAGACCAGGGTGCCTATACCTGTGAGGCCATGAATGCCCGAGGCATGGTGTTCGGCATTCCTGACGGTGTCCTGGAGCTCATTCCACAGCGAGGTACTACCGTCAGGCCGGAAGGCACCTGGCATGGGGGCAGAGTTGGGCCTGCCTGCCGGGGCCCGCTGCAGCCCACTCCTATTCCACCCTGCAGGGCCCTGCCCCGACGGGCACTTCTACCTGGAGCACAGCGCCTCCTGCCTGCCCTGCTTCTGCTTCGGCGTTACCAGCGTGTGCCAGAGCAGCCACCGCTTCCGGGACCAGATCCGGCTGCGCTTTGACCAGCCCGGCGACTTCAAGGGTGCGTTGGTGGGTGGGTGAGTGGGTGGGTAGGCAGGCGGGCACCAGGCTCTGGTGGGCTTAGAAGGAGAGCAGACACGGGAGGGACACAGTGCTGCTGAAGAAATGCCAAGCCCTATGAGAAAAGCATTTCAGGGGAAAAAAAATGCATTCTTTAGGAAAAACCAGATCCATGCTTGATATTTACCTGCTTCAGGTTATGAAGAGGATGGGCCCTAGAGTCAGATTCCTGGTTCAAATCCTGGCTCTGACCCTTACTGCCTGTACGCCTTTGGTCAAGTTGCTATCTTATGTCTCAGTTTTCACGTCTTCCAAATGGGTAGAAAATAATAACCACCTCTCAGGTTGTTGTAATGACTCAATAAGTTAGTCTTTGTCAGCCTCTCAAAAGAGTGCTTGGTTGATGGTGAGTGCCCAGTTAGTGTTCCCTCCTGTCACCCTCATCCTGACAAACTGAGAGGCGCCATCACCCAGAGCATACTAGCTCAGGCTTTGGTATCTGAGCCCGGACTGACCTCCAGCTGCACCAGTTACTGACTCTGTGGCTTTGGCCAAGTCTCTTGGCTTCTCTGGGCCTGTTTTCCCAAACATAAAGGCAGGCACCCGGACTAAGTTCTCTTGCTCTGCGAGGCAGAACGGCACGGGCCCAGACATCAGAAAGACCTGGGTTCAAGTCCCAGCTTTGTCATTCACCCGCTGACCTCAGGCAGGCCTGCATCTCATCGCCTTCCTCACAGAAGATTAAGTGCAGGTGGAGGGCTTAGCGCCTCACACAGTAAGCACTCGGCAGATGTTGCCTATTATGCCCCTTCGTGGGTTGAGGAACCTCAAAGTGACTCTTATGAGATGTAATTACCTCCCAAAGTTGGCCCGTGGTATATTTAGAATAATAATGGCCATAGGCACCACTTTACAAGCTCTCAGTTGGCGCCCTGCCTTGAGTCACACAGTCATTAGATGGCCAGTAGTCCTGGCAAAGGTTGGGGCTGATTTTACTGTTTTCAAATGAAGACCCTGAGGCTCTTCAAGTTTGTGGGGCGCCCCTGAAGTCACACAGCTATTTTAGAGGCAGAACTGGAACCCAGGCCTATCTGATTGGAATTGGGATGGTCAAAGTGGGCGGGGCTCCGCAGTGAGTAGGTGGCCTGCAGGTGGATGGTAATCAGAATAGAGGGAGACCTAAAAACACCCCTGGAAGGGAGAGAGGAAGGCCGGTGTGGGGCCAGGCCGCCTGGTCTTGGGGTTGCTTATGGTCATTCTGCAGGTGAAGGGGCTCTACTCCGTGGTGGCAGGGGCACGTTTAGGATCAAGGGGAAAAGCTATTGGCAGGTGTAGACAGGCATAGGAGCAGGGTGAGGAGGAACTTTCAAAGAGTCAAAACTGCCCGGTCTTGGGAGGGACTGACTGCCCTTGGAAGTAATGAGCTCCCCATCCCTTAGAGCTGTCCAGGGTGGTAGTCACTAGCCACATGTAGCTATTTAAATTTAAATACATTCATTCAGTTCCTTACTTGCTCCAGCCACATTTCAACGGCCCAGTAGCCACGTGTGATTAGTAGTTACCTGTGGGAGAATTCCATCCCGCAGAGCTCTCCCGGCCACCGCAGATGAGAATACATTGTCCCAGACACAATCTTGCTGTTCTGGCAGGGAAGGGGGTAGCGATTTCCTCTAGTGGGGAATTCCCCGAGCCCTTCTCCCAAATGGCTTTTATCGGGAATGGTGTTTGTAGGTATATACATGCAGAGCTCATCAATCAATGTCAAAAGGCTATAGTCACACAAAAACAGGTATTATCTATAGATAACAACGGAAGGAACACAGAGATATGTCATAGGTCAGCATCTGTGAGTCATGCTGACGCCAGAGGGTCTTTAAGACGTATTTCATGAGATAAGAAGTTTACTCCTTATGCCTTGAACTTAAACATCCAGTTTATATCGACAGGGCTATGCTAGGCAGAGCAAGCTTCAAAGGATAAAGTGTACATTTCAGGCCCGAATCCCACGGGAACCCTCGGTGTTGGAGTCGGGTCATGACTGCCTCCTGCGTTACCTGGTTTTCCAGGGAGACTTACTAGCCCCTTTCAGAGCCTGCTCTCAAGGGGCTGCAGTCTCTGAAACCACACACAGTGGTTCCCAACAGCTACCGTATTGGAAAGTACAGATACAGGACACTTTCATCAACACAGAAAGTTCTCTTGGATGGTTGGTGCTGCCATGGAGATCTGGGGGGGTGGTGTGGAGAGAATTCCTGTGTGTGTGTGTGTGTGTGTGTGTGTGTAGGAGAGCGCTGAACCCCACAACCCATCAGAGTAACAAACAACAACAGCTAACAGGTTTTGAGCACTTCGTCTGTGCCACACTTTGTTTTAAGCACATTATATCAGTTTGCTCATTTTGCCTTCCTAATGACCCTGTCAGGCAAGCTGCTATTACCCCATTTTACTTACAGGAAAACTGAGGCCTTTGCCTAGACTCACATATCTGGAGGGCAGTGGAGACAGGACTTGGGTACCTGTTCTTCAGCCCCATGTAATTTCTACTGCCCCACTGAGGGCTGTTCCAACCTGGACAGTCCACGGATCTAGTGGAAAGCAAAAGGCTCTGAAAAGTCCTGCTGCAAAGATTCCCCTTGACCTTTCTCTGACCCTGTGTTTCCCAAATAGTTCCCGACCATCAACCGTCATTCCACTGCATTGGCTCTCCCCAGAGCATGCTTTGGGAAAAGCTGCTCCAAAACTTCAAGAGGAAAAAGAAGCAGCTCCTTCCTTCCTTCCTTCCTTCCTTCCTTCCTTCCTTCCTTCCTTCCTTCCTTCCTCTCTCTCTTTCTCCCCCACCCCTCTATCTCTCTTCTTTTTTCTTTTCTTTTTTCCACTTTGGGAGAGACTAAGGTTCTCTGTAAATCAGAATTCTCCCAGAACTTTCGCATTTTGGGGGGTTACTACCCCTGAGGTGTTGTCTCGGGCTGTCACATACTGCAGCCCTGCACCCTTCCCTCGTGCCACCGCAGGTGTGAACGTGACGATGCCCGCGCAGCCCGGCATGCCGCCCCTCTCCTCCACCCAGCTGCTGGCTGACACTGCTCTGCAGGAGTTCCAGCTGGTCGATCTGTCCCGACGCTTCCTGGTCCACGACTCTTTCTGGGCTCTGCCCGAGCAGTTCCTGGGCAACAAGGTGAGGGGCCTGGCTGCCACCCTGGATAGGGAAAGGGCTGAACCCCTCCTCACAGGCCCAGAACCTGCCTGGGCTCTGCTCCCTCTGAAGCTGGTGGGCAGCAGAGAAGACTCAGCTGTGGGGAAAGGTGTGGTCGTGCCCCTGTGCAGCCCCCTGTGGGCTCTGGCTCTCCATCCTGCCCCTCTTCTCAGGTTGGGAGAAATGTCAACTCTGCCTTCAGAAAGCCTTCCCGGATACCTAGGCTGAGTTGAGGGACCCTTGCTGGCCTCCCTGGGCACCTGTGTATAGCATTATTATACTGCTCCCCACATCAGACTGAATGCCCCGAGGACAGAGCCCAGGTCTCACCTCTGTGCTGTGTGTGCCCAGCTCCGTGCCAGGCACACAGTGAGCACCAGGCCTGCGGAGTGAGAGAGGAGGGGGACAACTAGACACATGGTGGGCACCAAGCACATCCATGGCTGCCCTGCCCTGACCTGCCCTGTCGTGGCCAGGTGGACTCCTATGGCGGCTGGCTGCGGTACAAGGTGCGCTATGAGCTGGCACGTGGCACAATGGAGCCAGTGCAGCAGCGGCCAGACGTGGTCCTCGTGGGTGCCGGATATCGCCTACTCTCCCGAGGCCACACGCCCACCCAGCCCGGTGCTCTGAACCAGCGCCAGGTCCAGTTCTCTGAGGTGAGTGGTGCCTGCATCCTCACAACTGGGGGTACAGGGGGTGCAAGCTGGACAGGCGCTGACATGCGGACCCACCCCCCGCAAACACCTCTGTCCACGTGCAGGAGCACTGGGCCCACGAGTCTGGGCAGCCAGTGCAGCGGGCCGAGATGATGCAGGTGCTGCAAAGCCTGGAGGCTGTGCTCATCCAGACAGTGTACAACACCAAGATGGCCAGCGTGGGGCTGAGCGACATCGCCATGGATACTACTGTCACCTACGCCACCAGCCACGGCCGCGCCCACAGCGTGGAGGAGTGCAGGTGCCTGATCCAGCAGGGACCCTGACAAAGATGAGAGAAACCGAGGGACCTCATGGTTCCTGTGGCCACTGTCTTTGTCTTCTCCCCACAGGTGCCCTGTTGGCTATTCTGGCTTATCCTGTGAGAGCTGCGATGCCCACTTTACCCGGGTGCCTGGTGGGCCCTACCTGGGCACCTGCTCTGGCTGCAACTGCAATGGCCATGCCAGCTACTGTGACCCTGTGTACGGCCACTGCCTGGTGAGTAGTACCAGCTGGCACTTGACCCTGGCTTGGGGCAAGAGGCAAAAGCAGGGTAGGAGGCCCAGGCTGAGGCTTCCCTGTGCCCACAAGCTTAGCATGACCTCCAGAATGTCATGGCCTCCAAACAAACTGCTGTGATCTCTGGATGCATGAACAGAATGTGATGTCAGACGAGGGAAGTGCAAGTCCTACTTTCCTCCACCCTGGTCTTCTAGAACAATCCTGGAGAGTGTGCAAAGCATGGCCCTTAGCAGGGCAGCCCTAAGCGGAAGGAGCCTGTAAACCATGGTATTTCTCAAGAATAGTGGAGACAGATGGGGTTGTGGGGCTGACGGAAGAGAGGCCTCAAGCAGGGCAAACCATTTTCTCCAAGTCTCTGAAGAGCTGTCAGGCATGGAGGGAGCCGACTCCAGAGGGCAGGCACAGGCAGTGCGTGCAGGTTGGAAGAAGGAGGCGGGTTTGGGTCAGTAGAAAGCAGGCATTTGGAACCTTCCGTGGGACAGGCTGCCATATGAAGTGATGAGTTCCTCATCAGGATGTAGCTGGATGCTCCCCAGTCTGAAAGCTGTGGAGGAATTTCCGCATGCCGGGGGAGGCGGAGCCACAGCCTCAGAGGCCCCCCCTCAAGGAGCCCATCTGGTTCAGTGTGGCCCCACACTGGGGGCGGAGGGCTGCTGTGGAGCACCTGAGCCACTCCCTCCCCTTCCTCTCAGAATTGCCAGCACAACACTGAAGGGCCACAGTGCAACAAGTGCAAGGCCGGCTTTTTTGGGGATGCCACAAAGGCCACAGCGACTGCTTGCCGGCCCTGCCCTTGCCCGTACATCGATGCCTCCCGCAGGTAGGACCCAGCTCGGGATGGGGCAAGTATACCTGGGTGAGCGGGCAGTACAACACGCTAGGGGCAAACATGGGCAAGGAGGTGGGAGGCCTGGGTTCGAGTCCTAACCTTGCCACTAAACTGTCCTATGCCACTTGATCTCTCTGGGCCTCAGTTTCCTTTTCTATAGAATGGGCCCATCAGTCTTCCTGGTGTTGCCGTGAGGCTGCAGATCAGGAACAGGTGGGAAGGGAGATGACATGGCTGTCGGTGTGAACAGCAGTCATTTCCCGTCATTGTAGCCCTATCCCATGTCTTGTGCACTCGATCCCCACAGATTCTCAGACACCTGCTTCCTGGACACAGATGGCCAAGCCACGTGTGATGCCTGTGCCCCAGGCTACACAGGCCGCCGCTGTGAGAGGTGAACAGGCCGGTGGGGCTGGGGGAAGCAGGCTGTACAGAGTGGGGGCATGAAAGTGCCACTCACGACGCACTCTCTCCCACAGCTGTGCCCCCGGATACGAGGGCAACCCCGTCCAGCCGGGTGGGAAGTGCAGGCCCACCAGTGAGTATCCCAGCCACCTTCCCCTGACCCCTCCTCCCGCAAACCCGTGATTCTTGGGGAGCTACCCCACTCTGTCCCCCGTCTGCCCAGACTATGTCTGTGTCATTTCCTCCTACCTACCAACACCTGCTTTGTGCCTCCAGACCAGGAGCTTGCACGCTGTGATGAGCGAGGCAGCTTGGGGACCCCTGGGGAGGCCTGCCGCTGTAAGGTACGCATGTGTTTCCTACAGCACCCCAGGGGCCTTGGGACCTGGCACAGCGCTGGGAGAGGGAGAAAGGAGGAGCCATCTTCTCCATAGCTGCTCAACTGGTGGGTGGTGGCATAGCCAGAGGCTGATGGGCTTGCCTGGTCAGTCTTCCCCTCATGAGAGGTGCTCAGGGAGTCAGGTAACCGGGTTCAAATCTCAGACCCTTTGCTAGTCATTCTTTGTATGACCATTGTATGTGTACCTTACCTTTGCTTTTACCATACTTCAATTCTCGTGTGGACACGGCTATGTGGTTTGTAGCATTGCCAATTTCTAGGTGAGGGAATAGAGGCTTAGAGGAGGGAAGTCATTTGCATTAAGAGCATCATGGGAAAAAAGAACTGAACAGATCTTGGAGTCAAGCACCCCGACCTCGATTCCCGGAGTGGGTTAGCAAACCTTGTGTATATCATTCTCCATGCCTGAGCCTTGGTTGCTTCATGTGAAGCATTGGAGACCTCACTCCCTCTCAAACTACTTAGAGGAGTTAAATGAAATGATGGTTGAAGAGAAACTAACAAAGTGCTTGAAACATTCCATAAACAGGAGCGGTAATTATTTTAACCATGTTGCTATATTTTAAATCTAAATGCATTTGTCAGCCGCCTAGCAACCCAAGAAAAAAGTATTGGTTAGCGTAAACTCCCTTTAAGAGGAAATTATTGTTCACATGGCTGCCACTCGTCATACGTGTGCTCTTTCCGTGGCTCCCCTGGTCTTGGGTCCCCACCTGAATGTGGGCGGAGTAGGCAGAAGCTCCAGGCAGCCCCTCCTGTGGGCCACCCGGCAGCTCCCAGCTCTGTGCCTGCAGAACAATGTAGTGGGACGCCTGTGCAACGAGTGTGTCGCTGGTTCCTTCCACCTGAGTGCCCGCAACCCCGACGGCTGCCTGAAGTGCTTCTGCATGGGCGTTAGTCGCCAGTGCACCAGCTCCTCTTGGAGCCGTGCCCAGGTACCTGTCTGAGGTGGGGGGTGGGGCGGGCAGACAGGTGGGACCGCCAAGCCTAGGCCGGTGGACTCAGTGCCAGTCCCAGGCCATAGCTGTGTACCGGCCTCTTCTCTCCCAGGTGCTCGGTACCTCTGAGACACCCCTTGAGTTCAGCCTGATCAATGCGGCCGGCACCCACACCACCAGCATGGGCATCTCATCCCCCGTGCCCGGGGAACTGGTCTTCTCCTCCTTCCACAGCCTCCTATCTGGACCCTACTTCTGGGCCCTCCCTGCACGCTTCCTGGGGGACAAGGTAGGCAGGGGGTAGAAAAAGAAAGAGGATTCCAGGCTGCAGAAACCGCATAGGCAACGGCTTGGAAGCAGGAGTGTTATGGTGCCTTTGGAGAAGAGGTGGAAGAGGTGGGGGGAGCAGTGGCGGGGCCCGACTGCGGGGACCCTAGCTGAGCACCCATTCCCCATCCCAGGTGACTTCCTATGGAGGAGAGCTGCGCTTCACAGTGACCCAGCAGCCGCAGCCCGGCTCCCTGCCCCTGCACAGGCAGCCGCTGGTGGTACTGCAGGGCAATGGCATCGTCTTGGAGCATCACCCATCCCGGGAGCCCAGCCCCGGCCAGCCCAGCACCTTCACTGTGCCCTTCCGGGAGGTGAGCAACACTGTCCCAGGAGCCTTCTGGGGTTAGGGAGGCCCCTGCTTCTCCCACTCAGGGGTACCCGCATCCCAGGATGTCAGGGGTTGTAGCACGCATGTCCTTACTTTGGCAGCAAGCATGGCAGCGGCCTGATGGGCAGCCGGCCACTCGGGAGCATCTGCTGATGGCGCTGGCGGGCATTGACACGCTTCTGATCCAGGCATCCTACAGCCAGCGACCAGCCGAGAGCAGGTGTCTGGGGCAGGGGCGGGGCCGGAAGGGGGTTTGGGCGGGCAGCTCTGGTCTAAGTGTGCAATGTGGTGCCACCAGGCTGCCAGCTCTCCTTCTTGCAGGCTGTGAGACCATCCTGTGCTTCGTTTTCCCCAGCTGTAAAATGGAGGTCATACCAGCACTTCCTGCACAGGGCTCATCTCGGGTCAGGTTGCCTAGAAGCCAAGTCCGAGATGGGGACTGAGCTGTGCACGATTCACAAGGGGAACCTGGGAAGTGGGGTGGGAGGGATGCAGGAGGGGGAAGTGGCCCAGCAAGGAAGGAGTTTCAGGTGAGGCCTCACCTGCATCCTTGTGGAGCTCTGCAGAGTCATCCTGCTTTGAGGCAAAGGGGCTTTTGTACCCTCGGTCCGTCTGTCATCGGTCACCCTAGGGATCAGGGTGGTGTGTGTGATCTTTCTGGGAGAGGAAAATGTATTCTCTGGAGCTGGGGGCTGGACGCCTAGTTAGCATCAGCTCAGAGCTGTTGGGAGGATGAATGAGCCCATCGCCCGCTAGATTCCGGAGGTGCCCGGCACGGAGCCGGTGCTCATTCACGGGGTTTTGTCGCGCCCAGGATCTCTGGCATCAGCATGGATGTGGCCGTGCCTGAGGACACTGGCCAGGACCCTGCCCTGGAAGTGGAACAATGCACCTGCCCACCCGGGTACCGTGGCCCGTCCTGCCAGGTGAGCCCTGGGCCCCACACACCTGCCCAGCCAGCTCCCTCTGCAGTCGGTGCTCCCTGGCTCCTCCACTTTCAGCTCTTTCCACCTCCCCAAGCCCGCCCCAGCCCCACCACCCAGTGGTTGCTGCCCAGAATGGGTCCTGCTGAGGAAGCCCCTCCCACTGCCTTCTTCCTGCCCCCAGGACTGTGACACAGGCTATACACGCATGCCCAGCGGCCTCTACCTGGGCACCTGTGAACGCTGTAGCTGCCATGGCCACACGGAGGTCTGTGAGCCCGAAACAGGGGCCTGCCAGGTGAGTCCCACCACTCTTCCTACCTCAGGGATCTGTAACCCTGGGAGGCCAGCCTTAACCATACTCTGCCCCTCAGGACTGCCAGCACCACACAGTTGGCCCTCGCTGTGAACAGTGCCAGCCGGGATACTATGGGGACGCTCAGCAAGGGACACCGCAGGACTGCCAGCCATGCCCGTGCTATGGAGCCCCCTCTGCTGGCCAGTGAGTCCAGTTCCTGCCTGTCCCTGCTCTTCCCTGAAATGTCCACTGGCCCCTCGACAGAGGACGTCTTCGTGTCCTCCCAGGCCCTTTGGAAGGGCAGTGGTTAGATCCCGGCCTTACCGTTTCCCCAATGTGTCATTTTAAGATGGGATAGATGTCCCTCTGCGGGCCTCGACTTCCTCGTCTGTGAACGGGGATAATGATGTGCTCCACCTCGTTTGCTTACCTGAGAATCGCATGAGATGACGCACACGGAACTTAGCGACATGCCTGGCACGGGGTTGGAACTCGGAACATGCCCCTTCACGTGCCCGCTCTTCCTCACCCGTCTCCCCGGGTCCTGAAGGAAGAGCTGCTGACCTTCTAACTAGAAATTTGTCTCCGTGCTCTCAGGGCCACCCACACTTGCTTTCTGGACACAGATGGCCACCCTACCTGTGACGCATGCTCCGCAGGCCACAGTGGGCGACACTGTGAGAGGTGAGGTGGGGGGGCCAGCAGGGTGGGTTGGGTGCAGGGGAGGCTGCCCCTGGGGTCAGGTTGGGCCCAGGCCCCCGAAGATGATCGTCTCCCTTCCCTGAGCACCTCAACCTTCAACCTGCCGTTTGAGGTCCTCAGAGATCTGGGGTTGCAGTTCACCTCCAACCCCTGCACCCCCCTCCTCTGCAGACCAGAGTCTTCCCAGAAAAACCCTCATTCTTATGAAGGTGGTAGGTCCGAGGCCTAATCATGCTCACGACTCTGGCTCTGTGGCCTACGGCACAGGCCTGTTCCTCTCCCAGGTGTTTCCTCTTCTGTAAAATGGGTTCGTTAAGCTGATTGGTTCCTTCCAGCGCTGCGAGGTCATTGACCCCTGGCTCATGGCAGGTTGACCCGGATTCTGCAGTTCTGCCCTCCATTCATCTAGTGCTTTCTCTCTCCACAGGTGTGCCCCAGGTTACTATGGCAATCCCAGCCAGGGCCAGCCATGCCGAAGTGAGTGGGGTTGGGGAGGCCTTTGGGGTTGGGCTACCCAGTCTCCCCCGGGGTGGAGCTAGGACACTACCTTTGTCCTCCTTCCACCTGGGACAAGTGACTTTCCCTTTCTGAGCCTCAGCTTCTTTATCTGTGAAATGGGGATCTTAAAAGGTGCCCCACCCCAGAGGGCTGTGAATGTGTAGGACTACACATGGTAGATATTCGGAAATAAACACTCCTTCTCTGGGTGGTGAGTTAGATGACCCGGGGCTGGTGGAAATGGGGGTGCTTGGTGGTGGGTTTTGGATTCCAGCTGTGACTTCCCTCCACCGCAGGAGAAGGCCAAATACCAGAGCCAATCGGCTGTGGCTGCGACCCCCAGGGCAGCGTCAGCAGCCGGTGTGACGCTGCCGGCCAATGCCAGTGCAAGGTCAGTCCAAAGCCCTGCCCTTTGTGAGGCCCTGACCTGCAGCCTCAATAGTTGCCAGACCGTCCCTCTCCCCATACCCTCAAGACTGTCGCTGTGCCCCTGCCACCTTTCCCCAGAGGGCCCTTCTCTGCCCCATTGCTCAGGGCCTGGTGGGAGGTCGGGCAGCAGCTGATAGGAGCTGGGGGCCCAAGCCTGGGGGCAGCAGGGGCTCCCAGAACTGTTGGAAATGGCTGGGAAGGCTGACCTCATGGGTGGCTGGAGGTACAAGAGACCCAACCTAGCTCCCTGCACCCACCTTTCCATCCATCCTCCCAGGCCCAGGTGGAAGGCCTCACCTGCAGCCGCTGCCGGCCCCACCACTTCCACCTGAATGCCAGTAACCCCGACGGCTGCCTGCCCTGCTTCTGCATGGGCATCACCCAGCAGTGCGCCAGCTCCTCCTACACCCGGCACCTGGTGAGAGTCTGCATGCACCCCAGCCCAGGACCCTGCCACCCGCCTCGCCCTGGCTCCCCTTTGGGGCAAGTCAGAAGCCTGGCCCGGAGGCGTCCCCATAGCCTATGAGGACACCCATGCCCATGCCCCTGTCACTGCCCGTATGAGCACAGATGCCAGTGGCCCTCACTTCTGCCCTAATACCGCCCCATGACCCCACTATTGCTTACATCAGAACTGAGCCCAATCCCCCCCTTTCCCAGTTGTCCTCCCTGTTCACCCTTGTTTCTGCCCCGGCCCTTCTCTCAGCCAGCCTTCCCCATTACCTGCCCCTCTGCCCTCCCGTGCCCCTCCCCCTGCCAGGTGCCAGTCCCAGGGCCCAGGCTGACACCTAGCCTCCTGCTTCCAGATCTCCACCCGCTTTGCCCCAGGGGACTTCCAAGGCTTTGCCCTGGTGAATCCACAGCGGAACAGCCGCCTGACAGGAGGCTTCACCGTGGAACCCATGCCTGAGGGTGCCCAGCTCTCTTTCGGCAACTTTGCCCAACTTGGCCATGAGTCCTTCTACTGGCAGCTGCCGGAGACATACGAGGGAGACAAGGTGTGATGCACAGCGGGAGCTGGCAGGCTCTCCCCAGTTGTCAGCTTTGGGCCAGGCCCCTGTGAGCACTGGGGCCAGTGGGGACACGGACAGGATTTGACCTCAGAGAAGTCTGAGCCGGCAGGCAGGTATCAGCCACGCCATGGCTAAGGACACAGCCTTTGGGGTCAGGCAGACCTTACCACTTGCCAGCTGGCTGCCTTTTGATAAACCTCAGCTGCAGGGTGGTGGGAGGATTGGAGGTTGTGCCTGGCACTAAGTCGTGCTCACCTGTTAATGATTATTAGCTTTCGTGCAGTCAGGTCCTGGGCGAGGCCCTGGAAACACAAGGACAAATGAGACATAGTCGCCGTTCTGTTCATTTGCTCACTCACGATTCACCTGTGCTTCCAGATCTGTTTGGCGTTGGGCATCATAGTAATTCTCATTCTAGGTCATCTTTATTGAGCTCTTACCCTGTGCTTGGCACCGTTCCGAGCACTTACTTACATATCACAAATCGCAGTGGTGTAAGCTATGTGCCACCACTGCCCTATGTCATCAGTGAGGGGACCGAGGTGAGAGAGGTTAGGTGACCTGGTCCAGCGGGGAGGTGATGGTCATGGTCATGTTGTGGTGTGCAGAGTCTTGGGCCGACTCCAGGGCACCCTGCCCAAATGTGTTTCTCAAGTCATCAAGGCCATTCAGTAATACCCGGGGAAAGGGGGCCTTGGTCCAGGAAGTGCCTGCTGGCTGAGGCCGGTGTTCCAGCAGATGTGCCCCCTTACCCAGGGTCCCAGGGAGGTCAGCCTCCCTGGGAGGGGGAGTCCCAAGGCTGCCCCATGCTTGTTCCTTGGCTAGACCCAAGTATCCCAGCCTCCTCCTAGGCCTGGCTCCCTTCTCGTCCCTTCTTCCTTCTCGGGTTCCTCCTCTGCTGGCCTGCCTGTCTGCCTCACCACTGCCCTGCCTTGCAGTTCCCAGACTTCTCTCTCTGACTCCCTCTCCTGGCGTTCTCCTCTCCCCACAGAGGGAGGCCTATTTTGCGCGGATGCGCCGGGCTCACCAGGTAGGCCCGTGATCTGAGTGATGTGAAGTTGCTGTGACGTGGGCATGGTGTGTCCTTTGATGCCCTCAGCCCCACATGGGGCGATGCCCGGGGCCCAAGACAGCATGGGTCAGCATGAAGCCAGGCAGTGCCCTGTGACTCCACACTCAGGTCACTGCTGTGCCCAGGCCCTGCGACGCTAGGAGTTACAGCCAGGAGGGGTGCGTGCCTCATCTGCTGTGTGGTCTGCTTCTGGTGCCAGCCGTCTGTGGCCAGAGTGGTGACTGAAGTGACAGGGAAACTAACTCAATACTAAAAGCCATATGACTATACCTGGCCCCCAGGTTACCGCAGTACCGCCTCCCAAGCAACCTCCATGACCCCCTCTGTGTGCATGTGCCCCTCTAGCAGCCTGGAGTTAACCCTGTGTGCCACCCTGCAGAGGGAGCACCCGTCTTTCTGCCTGGGCGGTGTCAGCCTCTCTGGCCATTACAGCCACAGAGGACACTCTCCAGGGCTCCAGTGCTGGGGCCCCGGGGGGTCTGAGCTGCCCTGTGCCCTCCACCCATCAGAACCGCACGTCCCTCTCAGAGGAGCAGTTGCGGGTAGCTGTGACTTCTGGGAGGATCCCGGGACCCCCAGAGGGCAGGGGCCAGGCGCAGCGGCTACCACAGGTAACTCGGGACCTGGTCTGAGCTGTGTCAGGGGCCCCAGAGAGGAAGGCAGAGAGCACAGTCCATCAGGAGCCTTGAGCCTTCCTGGGCCATTTCTCCATGCCAGGCCAGGCCCCGGCCTGGTGCCCAGTCCTTTCCAGGGTTGCCTTAGGAAACATTCCGGAGCTGTGAATAGCTTGGTGTGGCACCGTGGTACACACGGAGAGTGAGGCCCAAGGCGCGCCTCCCTCATACAGACGCCCCTGGGTCTGCCCCTCTCTTGCCCGGGGCACCCTCTGTATGAGCTTCTCCCCATAGTCAGGGCCCACAGCCAAGGGGGCCCATCCCAGGAGAGCTGCACCAGGCTCACGAGGAGCAAGAGGGCGGTGGGTACAGGGGCATCAGAACTTGTGAACAGATAGAACCGAAGCGCAGCCTGGGGGGAGGCCAAGCCTCACGGCACCCTTTCTGTCCCTCTCTGCTCCTCTCCCCCATCCTCTGTCCCCTGGTCCCCCAGGTGGATGAGGCCCAGAGGAGGATGGATGCCGAGATCTGGCAGCTCCTCTCCAGCTTCGCTGCCCACCCCCACCCGCCTCCCCCAGGTCTCTCACCCCATCCCCAGCCGGCGGCCGCTCTGCGAGCGGCCCCACCCTCCTCCTCCGCCTCCTCCTCAGCTTCTCTGTCCTCCTCCATAGACTCTCAGGTGCGTCTGTACCAGGGCGCCCATCCGGGGGCCCGCACACCACGCTCCTAAACGTCGGGTGTTTCTGAGCCAAGTTCACAGATTCCGCCATTTCTGCACACTGCCTGGACTATTATTCAGTTCAGATTTTCCTTTAAATCCATCATAATACCAACTCAATGATGCCGGCTATGTATTTTTAAATACATATTAAGACTGCCACTAAAGTTTAAAATGCTTTCTGGCATGCCGCATCAGTCATCTTGGGGTCCACGAGAGGCACTCACCTGACGTGAGGTGACAGACCCAAGCCGCACACCGGGAGAGCAGTTGGGGTGCCCAGGTCTGGAGGGAGCAAGTTGCCCTAGAGCAGGCCGGGACCTGGGCTGTGGGGTAGGGGCTCTGTTCCTCGGCCTCGTGGCCCTGCGCCTGCTCCCTGAGCTCTCACTGCCTGTCCTTCTGTCCTAGTTCTCTCTGTCCTACGAGGGCTTCTCTCTGCTTCCTGAAAGCCTCTATTATTGGCAGCTGCCCCAAGCCTTCCTAGGGAACAAGGTAATAAGGAGTTGGGAGGGTTAGAGGGGTGTCATGGAACCCTGAAATAGCAGAGGGCCCTTTGTCAAAGCCCTCCACAGTCAAACGGGTAGACCAAGGCCCAGAGCAGGGAAGGGACTTGTCTCCGGTCCCACGTTCAGGTCAAAGGAGGGCTGAGGTTGAACCCAGCTCAGCACTTGCTCCTCAGCGGCCACAGGCCCCTGGCAGAGGGGCTGTCCTACCTGGGAAGTAGACACCCCTTCTTTAGGTTCCCTTTACCCTGTGTCCAGATCACTGGGCTAGCTCTTGGCACTACGCTCGTTCACTCGAGAAGCATTAATCAAGCACTAACCGCGCACGGCGCTGTGCGCGGGCGGAAGACCTGGCCTCTCAGAGCCGGCTCCCGGTTGGTCCGGCGATCGTGCGTGTGCTCCTCAGCAGCAGCGTCACTGCTTTTAACATTAGTGTCAGTACTGACGTCACCTCCGTCCTGTCCCGAGTGATTTAGGATCTTCTAAGGAACACGCATCATTTGCAATAAAACACCACGCAGAGAAGCAGACGAGACAGTCTGGTCCGGGGGAAATGAGGGCAGGGAAGCTCTGTGGCAGCCACGGGTGGAGCTGGGCGTGATGGGGATTTGGCAGCGCCGAGGCTGTGTGCCCACAGGCACTGTGCTGCGTAAAATATTTTACATGGCCTGTGTTACTTAATCTTCCTGCTATCCTTCCGGGTATTTTTACTGCCATTTCCACGTGAGGAAAGTAGGGCTCAGAGAGGTTAAGTGGTGTCCAAGGCTCTCCAGCCAGTGGAGCTGGATTTGAACCCCAGTCTCAGACTGCAGAGTCTGCTCCCTTAGCCACCCTGCTGCACACGCCTGCAGCTTGTCCTGGGTATGGCCATGAACTTGCTGACATCTGACGCAAACAGAAAACCAGTTGTTTCATAACTGTCTCGTTATGTCCCTGTTCTTCTTACCTTACCCTGAGCTTGCAGAGGACATCTTGGGACCCGTGTAGCCCAGGGCCTGGCGTGTGGTCAACAGGTCCTTAGTAAGTGCTCCCAGCTGAATGAGCACAAGGTGAACAAGTGGGCTGGGCCTGATGCCCTGAGGTGTCAGTTTGAACATCTGCCCCAGTGGCAGAGGAGAGAGAGGAAAGTCTGGCGGGGCAGAGCCAAGGCCTTGGCTGCCCACCAGAGAGCCGTCTGCAGCCAACACGAGGGCTGTGCCATGGCGAGCCATAGAAAACCTCGTCCGGCTGGCTTGTCTGCAGCAAAGAATATATTGGCTCATGTAACTACAAAGTCCAAGGATAGCTGCTATCAGGCATGGCTGGATCCAGGGGTTCATTAGGACTTTATCTCAGTTGGTGTCTTTCTCTGGCTTCCAATATGACTAGTAAAGGAAATTCTGTTTCAGTAGAAACAGCAGACTTGCCAGGTTCATGTGTCCACCCTGGATGGAGCAGAGAGGGGACGTGGTAGAATGGCAGATTGGCCAGGCCTGGCGAATGTCTCCATTCAAACCACATGGCCTGCATGTAGGAAATAGTTTCCTTTAATGCAAAACAGGGCTGCAGTTGGCAAAAAGCAGGGAAATGGGTTCTGAGCAAACAAAACCCACCTGCCCAGGAGGCAAGAACTCTGAGGGCCCACCCCAGCCCCACCCCCATGGCCAACCTCCCCTTCCTTGGTGGTCACTGTCATTGTTAC
Source organism: Tonatia bakeri (assembly GCA_004024845.1). Taxonomy (NCBI): domain Eukaryota; kingdom Metazoa; phylum Chordata; class Mammalia; order Chiroptera; family Phyllostomidae; genus Tonatia; species Tonatia bakeri. The sequence goes on from PVIA01001042.1 coordinate 194,786, forward strand.
CCTCGCCTGCTTTCTGGGAACTTCCTTTCAATGGAAAGGGACTTGGAGCATGTTTACTGTGATTGCCAGACACTGGGAAATGGGGAGCCCCTCCCAAAACAGAAAAGAGACTGTTCAGGGCCACTGCCACCAGCTCTGAGGCTGTGAAGGAACTGAGTGACGTCCTGTCTCCTAGGTGAGCTCAGGCCATGCACAGTAACCGGCCTCTGGTTGGGTGGTAGGGGAGGGACAGCCCAGGTGTAAAAGTGCCTTGAGAGGCTCCACCCCCTCACCTGCACGGTCCCCCCACCCCCCACCCCAGAGGAGGGCAGAGTCAGGCTGTGACCGCAGGGCTGGCCTCTTTGCAGGTGGCGGCCTATGGCGGGAAGCTGCGATACACGCTGTCCTACACATCCGGGGCCCAGGGCAGCCCGCTTTCTGATCCTGACGTCCAGATCACAGTGAGCACATGGATTCCATTCCTGGCGGGTGGAAGGGGAAGTCAGAGGGCACCCTCAGAGTTTCTTCTGTCCTTGCAGTCCAGCCGTCAGCTGGCCTGGTACAAGCAGGGGGCATTAGGCCCATGCCCCCATCTCTGCATCTGGCTGGGCACTATGCAGGCAGAGGCCCAGCTGCTGGGAGAAGGAGGCAGTGGGCATGTACCAGATTCCCCTGGGCACAAGAGCCTGGGAGATTGGAGACAGGGAATGCTGGTGTTACAGAGAGGCTGGAACCTGGTGGAGAACCCCACTGTCCCCAAGAGCTTGTTATTTCCCCTCCCGACCCCTCTGGTGTCTCCCCAGGGCAACAACATCATGCTGGTGGCCTCCCAGCCAGCGCTGCAGGGCCCCGAGAGGAAGCGCTACGAGATTGCTTTCCGAGAGGTAAGGGGTACTCGGCCACCCTGTTTCCAACCGACCCCTCTGCCCTTGCCCTGGAGCCTGGCTTTGATGCCAGCTACGCTGCTTCCCACTTCTGCGTTCTCACCTCGAAGTCCTCCGTCAGCGCCTGGAAGGCAGGAGTTAGGGGACAAGGTGGGGGGCTGCAGAAGCAGCACACAAAGCCCCGCACCCCTCACCCACACTCGTTGCCATCCCCCCACCCAGGAATTCTGGCGCCGGCCTGACGGACAGCCAGCCACACGTGAGCACCTCCTGATGGCGCTGGCTGACCTAGATGAGATCCTGGTCCGGGCCACATTCTCCTCGATGCCAGTGGCAGCCAGCATCAGCTCGGTCAGCCTGGAGGTCGCCCGGCCAGGGCCCTCACAGGGACCCCGGGCCCTGGAGGTAGAGGAATGCCGCTGCCCCCCAGGCTATGTTGGCTTATCTTGCCAGGTGAGCATGGCCAGCCCAACACCTGCTTCGTCACAGCCATTCGATGCAGAAGGGTCACCCCTTGAAAGGGAGGTGGGAGGGGTGGGGGTACTTCCTTAGGCCTGGAACAAGGCTATCAATGGGAGCCGGGCCCCAGGAAAATGCCTCTGCCAGTGGGGAGTGAGATGCATGGGGCAGGAGGAGAGATGGAGAGTCCTACTGGGAGGGAAGGGCGGTGAGGGTGGGACAGAAGCTGCCAGTTGGAGAGAATCCAAGAGCACCTGCAAGGCTGGCTGGAGACAGAACTGCAGGAGGACAGGGCCTGAGCCCATGGCTGACCACCCCAATGCTCAGGCACACAGCAGGCAACCAGTTAGCATCTGATGAGTGAATGTGGGGCTGAGGGACGGGGAGTCACAGGAAGTGGGGGGCCAGGGCTGCAGTGCCAGTGGGTGACTGGGAGATCCAGCGTGAGAACAGCCCCTCCAACCCACTCAGGAACCCGCAGTGGGAGGTTCACAGCGCTGTACTTCTACACCTGTGCACTTCTGCTGTGGCCGCAGGGGTTTTTGAATCCAACTATGTGAATTTCAGGTCCCTTGAAATTATAAAATTTAGCGCATTTTGAAGGAGAACCCCTGGGGAAAGCAGAATCCCTGGTGCACATCTTGTGCAGTGAAGCAAAACAGATTTATAAACATGCCTTTGAAATGGTCGGGGGAGAGGGAGGGCCAGGAGAGCTTTCAGAGGAAGGGGTCGCAAACAGGAGTTCATTTTCTTCAGAGCCCCCAGTTACTCACTCAGAATGGGCGAGATATCCTTGGTCGTGTGCGTGCAGCCTCTTTCACTCTATTTGGTGAACGTGAAAATAGTCGTAAAGATCTTCAAGGGCTCGTTCCAAATCTAGTCTCTTTCTTCCATGTGGAGGTTGAGGTTTTCAACAAGGATCCTGCCAGAAGAATTTTCAGGAACAAAATCCTGGGGATGCAGATGGGTTCTCCATTCAGGAAGAGCTACTATTTTAGTAAATTTAAATGGGTGGAGATGCCAGGCTGGGGTCGGACAATATCCCAGCTTTGGAGTGTTGAGGGAGTGATGACGGAGGCATGGAGGAGGATCTGCTGAGAGAGGATTGGTGGGGTGGAGGGCTGGGCCTGGGATTGCCCCTCCAACAGCCAATGGGAGTCTAGATGGTGGGAGGGGTGGGAGGGTGTGGATTTCTGGGTCCCCTAGCTCCTGATGGGACCACGCTAGAGATGGAGACCAACCTTCCCTTCTCTCCTCCCAGGACTGCGCCTCGGGCTACACGCGCACTGGGAGTGGGCTCTACCTCGGCCACTGTGAGCTGTGTGAATGCAATGGCCACTCGGACCTGTGCCACCCAGAAACTGGGGCCTGCTCGGTACGATGCACGCAGGGCCAGGGCAGGGGTCCGCCTGGCTGGGCCTAGCTCGGGTACCGGGGCTGGCTGTGGGATAGGGAGGGGGTGGCTTAGTAAGGTAGGCCTGGGGCCAAGGCCAAGGTCATGGCCCCAGGCCTGTGGGACAGAGCACCTAGTGCAGCCCGTCTGGTCGCCCAGGCATGGCGGGGTGACTGGAACTGTAGAATAACATCTATCTTTATAAGGAAAACTTGGGTCTCTGGGATTTTTCACCGCCCGAGTGGCATATGCTCTCCATGGAAGAGTGAGTCTGCAGAGATAGCCCAAGAGGAAGTCAAAGTCCCCCGTGACCCTGCCGTCTTGGTCAACCTCAGTGTGGAGTGGTTTTGCTCTTATTCTGAGCAAATATTTATACATATTGTGCCTTTTGCTTTCCAAACAGACATAGGGGTCATCGTGTTTAGTGTTCAACTGTTTTCACCTACAGGTTCATGATGATCTTTCCATATCATTAAGTACTTTTTTTCCCCTGAACTTTTCAGTGTGTATAGCCTTCCAGGGTGTGCGGGCAAGGATTGGGTTGACAGAGCAAGAAACATACTATATAAAAACCCTCACACGTTTTTTATAATAAAACATCTATTTTAACAGTAGCTCTCCCACCACATACCCAGGTGTATACTTTTACTTTCCTATAATCCAGGGGTGTCAAACTAATTTTCACCAGTGGCCACATCAGCCTCAAGGTTGCCTTCAAAGGGCCGGATGCAATGTCAGGACTGTATAAATGTAACTACTCCCTAACTAGGGGTAAGGAGCTGGCGCTGCCGCTGGGTAGAAACAAGGTGCTGGGCTGGATGAAACAAGGTGGAGGGCCTTGTGTTTGCCACTTGTGCTATAATTCTATAGGTGTTTAGGTAGGAAAATGTAAGAAATGCAATCAACATCATCCTTTTTGATAGATATCAAAAAGGGTGTTGTTTTTCATTTATCCAGTCCCCCGTCCATGGATGTTTAGGTTTATTCCCAGCATTTCGCTTTTATAAACACCCCTGGGGTACAGTCACAGACGCGGAATTTCCAGAGCAAAGCCTCATGAGGTTGGAAGGCTTACCCAGGGTGAGTGGCTGACATCCTTGTACCTCACAGCAATGCCAGCACAACACCGCCGGGGAGTTCTGCGAGCTGTGTGCGCCTGGCTACTACGGAGATGCCACGGCCGGAACGCCTGAGGACTGCCAGCCCTGTGCCTGCCCGCTGACCAACCCCGAGAACATGTGGGTGCCCTTGCTCAAGGCCCAAGGAGGAATTCCCACCGGGGAGCGGAGGGTTTTCCCTGGCTTCGGGGAAGAGTGCAGAGAGTGGGGTGGGGTGGGAATGTCCCCTGGTCCAACCTTTGCCTCTCTGTCCCAGGTTCTCCCGCACCTGTGAGAGCCTGGCGGCTGGTGGGTACCGCTGCACGGCCTGCGAACCCGGCTACACCGGCCAGTACTGTGAGCAGTAAGTTTGCCAATGGGGAGGGTGAAGGGAGGGGGCGTATGGTAACCCCTAGATGAGAGCCCTAGATGGTGTTGCTCAGAAAGGTCTCCACCAGGATCACGTTCCTCCCCTTGACTCCCTGTTGCCCTTGGGACAGTCCCAGGCTCCTTAGGTAGCCTTGTCACTCCTCAGTCTCACCCCACTTCAGCACCTAGCTCCACTCTAGGTGGGCTTAACTTCTCGGCTGTTCCATGTTCAGGTTTTTGCATGTGCTGTTCCCTTTACATGGAACATTCTTCAGCCTCAAACTACCCCTTCTTGGCTAACCCCTGTTTAGCCTTCAAGGCTCAGCTGCATCCATTCGTTCAGCACATTTTTATTGAGCATCTGCTGAGCACCATGGAGCGTGCAGGGGTGATGGAGATTCAGTGGCAGACAAAACAGATTCAGTCCCAGCCCTGTGGAGTCTGCCACCCATAACGGGAGACAAGACAGCAAACAGGCGGTCATACAAATAGAGAGTTACGGGCAGAGCGATGAGTTCTCTGAAGAGGACAGCCTGCTTCCAGGGAACGTAACAGCTCAGAAGCCCCATTCTCTGGGAAGCCTCATTCCCAGGGCTGGATCTGTGCACTCACAACCCCCAGTACATGTCTCTCACTCTGATTTTACGTAGGGTTCGTGTTGGTTTCCCCACGGGTAAGTTCTGGAGAGCAGGGGACTCCATGTTCACTGTTAGATTTCCATAACCTAGCATAATAGTTGCTTAATAAATATTTGTCAAATGAATGTTTTCCTGGAGAATAAAGGCTTTACCACCCCCACTACCCGACCTGCTGATATTCCCTTGCACTCCCCTTTAAGGCCCTGTGTGGGGCCCTCTTTGGTGCCTGAAATCCTTCCAGAGCACTGAGCCTTCCCACCCCACGCTGGGCAGCCGGCTGAACTTCTGGCTCCCCAAGTCCACCATGAGGCCCCAGGTGCCCTGGAAGCTGACAGAGTTGGTCCTTGTTCCTCCCTACAGGTGCGCCCCAGGTTACGTGGGGAACCCCAACGTGCAAGGCGGTCGGTGCCTGCACCAGGGTAAGTGGGACCACGGCCGCAGGTCAGGATAATGAGCAAGTCAGGGAGCCCGGGGGGTTTGAGAGGCAGGAGGTCCGGAGGACAGGGCTTGGCTTGGGGCAGGACCGTCTTTGGAAAGGCACAGACTCTGAGATACTGCCAAGTGCGGAGGGCCTCCTGCCTGAATGGGCTCTCCCATGCCCCTCTCCCCCTACCAGCAGACCAAGCCCCTCTGGTGGTCCAGGTCCAACCAGCTCGGAGTGTAGTACCCCAAGGCGGCCCCCACTCCCTGCGGTGCCAGGTCAGTGGGAGCCCACCCCACTACTTCTACTGGTCTCGTGAGGATGGGCGGCCCTTGCCCAGTGGCACCCAGCAGCGGCATCAAGGTACCCATGGCTCCCAGCCCCAGGAACCACCCAGGGGGAGGGGAGGCCCAGGGCTGGGTGGTGGGGGAGGGGTGCATATACATGGACGACCGCCACCCGCTCCCCACCAGGCTCTGAGCTGCACTTCCCCAGTGTCCAGCCCGCAGATGCCGGAGTCTACATCTGCACCTGTCGCAATCTCCATCATGCCAACACCAGCCGGGCAGAATTGCTGGTCACTGGTGAGTCTCTGCTTACCTCGGCCCCAAGACCGCCTAGGCTGGGCGGGGCTGCAGGCTGCAGGAGCATTCCTCTACCAGAGGGGATGGTGGTTGCCTGGACGAGCCCACCGGCCGTGGAGACAGGGAGAGGTGATGGAGACAAGGCTGGTTTTAGAGCAGATGTCAGGACTTGAATGTGGTCACCGAGGGAGAAAGAGAAGTCTAGGATGATGCCTAGCCATCAGGTCTCTAGCAGCTGGGCAAGTGGGGTGCCAGTTACGAGAGGCTCAGTAGGAGGTTGTCTTTATTCAGGCTCCCCCAAAAGCAGAGTCCGAGACAAGGATTTGTGTGGATGTAGTTTATTCCGAGGCGAAGTGAGAGAGGGAAGAGAAGGCATCCAGTAAAGGCTGTGCTACTGAGCAGGTTACTGCCGTGAGCCGTTGTTTAGTGCAGCCAAGGGGACTCTGGGAAATGCCTGAGTAAAACGTGCACCCCAGGGCCAAGGAAGCTAGGGTATGTACATGCCAGCTTCGGTTAGTCATCACGGGGAGCCTGTTCTAGGAGCATCAGTTCCCCTGCACCCTGCTGCACCTCCTGGGCAGGCACAGTGGTCTCTGGTGACCGGAGAGAGCCCTTGTGCAAAGAAGTGCAGCAGCTGGCAGGAGTCAGGCCGGATGGCACCAGAGGGACAGGATGAGGGAACTAGGTGGGGCACTGGCAGCAGCTGCTGCAAACAGATCAGAGGGAATCCCGAGGTGGAGACTAAGTCGGTGCATCAGGCAGGCTTCGGACATGTGAGTCTGCAACTCAGGAAGGAGGCCCTGGCCGGGGAAATGAATCTGGGGGCTGCTGGCACAGGGGTGGTGTTTAAAACCACGGGCCAGGGTGAAATCTCTCAGGGAGAGTGTGGCTCGAGGACAGGGCTGGGACAGAGCCACAAGGAACCCCAACTTCGACAGGTCAAATTAAAGAGTCTTTTATAGTAGAAGACTGAGCGGGTGGGGCCAGTGCACGAGGAGGGGTCTGGAGAGGTGTGTGTTGGAAGCTGAGAGGGAAGGAGGTTTCTAGGAGGGGGGTGCTTGGCTCACCATATACCCCGAGGAAGTGAGATATGGCCCAGAAATAACCCCTGGGGGTCATGCTTTGACACGGGCTGTTTTCAGGGGAGAGAAGGGGTAGGGACCAGATTAGAGTGAGGCAGAGGATGGATGGGGAGGAAGCAAGTGTGGACAACTCTTTCAAGAGTCTTGGCTCTGAAGGGAGACCAAGAAATGGGATAGTAGCTGGGGAGAACATGGGGTCAAGGGGCTCTTTTCAGAGATGGGAAGTTTTAGAACACATTCTTCTGCAGGGAGAAATGATCCAAAAGAGAGAGAGGGGAGAGACGGATGCAGCAAGAGGGCACAGCACTCAGAAAGTGGAGGGTGTGGGGGGCAGAGTCTCATTCTTCAGGCACCAGGAAGGAGGGCGGTGGGTGGATTTGGGGAGATGGGAAAAGTCCCGTCTAGCAGTTTCAAGTTTCTCAATAAGTGTGAACCGAAGCCATTAGCCATGAAAGCAGACCGAGGGGTTAGGAGGGTGAAGAAGATGGGAGGAGGTGTGAAATGGTTTTGGGGTGGACGGAAACTTGAACCAGACAGAGAAGCCCCGTCGGAGTGAAGTGCAAAGTGTTCAGAGCCCATCTGTGGTCTGTGGTCATGATTGGAGCCAGGCGGACTCTTGGCGTGAGGTTCTCCCAGCGGCTCAGTGCCCGCAGTAAAAAGACGGATAATGGGGACCGGGTGGATGAGGGAGGGAAGTGCCAGGGAGTGGAATGGAATCTAAGCCAGCCTGGGAAGCAAGTGGCACGCAGACAAGATGACGGAGAGAGAGCTGGCCACAGGACGGGGCCTGGCCAGCCCCTCACTGACTGGGGGGCCTCCCCACCCTCTGACCCCCCTAATCCCCCTCACCAGAGGCTCCAAGCAAGCCCATCACAGTGAGGGTGGAGGAGCAGCGGAGCCAGAGTGTGCGCCCCGGGGCCGACGTCACCTTCATCTGCACAGCCAAGAGCAAGGTGGGCAGGACAGGAAGTGGTCACAGGGAAGACTTGTCTTCTGGGGCCTCCGAGCGCCACCCCTAACCCCCACCCCATCCCCTGGACCCGCCTGCAGTCTCCGGCATATACCCTGGTGTGGACCCGCCTGCACAATGGCAAACTGCCAGCCCGAGCCATGGATTTCAACGGCATCCTGACCATTCGCAATGTCCAGCCGAGTGACGCGGGCACCTATGTGTGCACTGGCTCCAACATGTTCGCCATGGACCAAGGCACAGCCACACTGCATGTGCAAGGTACACTGGTCGTGTCCACGCCTGACCTGCCCACCCCCAGCCTTTCCCGGTGCCCACCAGGACGTGTTCCACTGACAGCTTCTGATCCTCCATGGCATGCCAAGTCCTGGCCTAGACTCTGAAGAAACAGGGGAAAGAAGGTCAAACAGGAGCCCCACCCACTTGCACTACACACATATTCTAGTAGGGCAAAGATAAACGTGGGAGCAGACGGACAAACAGCACAGTGACACACGGGAATCGTAGCAGTGACAGGGAGGTGAGAAAGCAGCTGAGAGAAGGGTGAACTACTCTGCGTGGGGGGGTCAGGGAGACCCCCCTGAGGAGGCGCCATCTGCACTGAGGCCTGAAGGGAGGGCAGGCGTTCAGCCACTTAAAGAGCTGGCAGGGAGTGCCCCTGGCAGAGGAAGCAGCACGTGCCAAGGCCCTGAAGTGGGAGCACGTTGATGTGTTTGAGGCAAGGCCAGTGTGGCTGGAGCTGTGGACGGAGTCAGGGGTGGAGGGATGATGAACCCGAAGATGTCAGCAGAGGTGAGTGCACGTGGGGGATCACAGCAAGGAGACTGGATTTTATTGTAAAAGTGACAGAGAGCCATGGATAGACCTTAAATGGGAAAGGAACCAGATCCCGTTGGTATTTCAAAAGCTCCCTCTGCTCTGTGGATGAAGGGCTATGAGAGGCTGGAGAGGAAGCAGCTTGGAGGCTGATGCCATGGGTCAGAGAACACTTGCCCCAACCACGTGTTCTTTCTCCTCCCTCCTCAGCCTCGGGCACGCCATCAGCCCCCGTGGTCTCTATCCACCCACCACAGCTCACGGTGCAGCCTGGGCAGCTGGCTGAGTTCCGCTGCAGCGCCACAGGCCACCCCACGCCCACCCTTGAGTGGGCAGGTAAGGCGGTGGCAGGAATGACGTTCAGGGCCTGGCTCTCCTGGATGTGGGAGGCCAGGGGCAGGACTCTAGGCTGGAGGGAAGGGGGCAGTAATGCCCATCCCAGCAGGTGTTGACCCCATTCCTCCATGTCAGGGGGCCCTGGTGGCCAGCTTCCTCAGAAGGCACAAATCCACGGCGGCATTTTGCGCCTGCCAGCCGTCGAGCCCTCGGACCAAGCCCAGTACCTGTGCCGTGCCCACAGCAGTGCTGGGCAGCACGTGGCCAGGGCCGTGCTCCACGTGCACGGTGAGAGGACAGGGCTGTGGGTGGGGCTGGGAGCACATGGGTGGCCCAGAGAAATGTTCTCACAGGGTTCTGTCTGCAGGGGGCAATGGGCCCAGGGTCCAGGTGAGTCCAGAGAGGACCCAGGTATACGAAGGCCACACTGTCAGGCTGTACTGCAGGGCTCCAGGTGTGCCCAGTGCCACCATCACCTGGAGGAAGGAAGGGGGCAGCCTCCCCCCACAGGTGAGGAGATTGATCAGGACCAGGCCCACAGGCTCAACAGAATCCCAGCACTTGCCTCCTGCCCCTCCCACCTGCACTTCCTGCTCCATCCCCTTCTGGTCCCCTTCATTTCCAAGAGGGCGGCCTGATGAGACATCCTGGAAGGTAGCAGCTGTCAGCCTCATTTTGTAGCCTGACTCTGCCCTCCTTGGTGCCCAGCTGGGCCCTAGTGTTGCCTCTGTGCTTGCCTGTACCTTTCGCCCCCTCTGCCCACCCTCGCTGGTGGGTCCTTGCCAGGCTGCCTTGGCCGCCCGGGCAGCTGACCCGTCTCCCATGCGGCAGGCCCAGCCCGAGCACATGGACATCGCCACGCTGCTCATCCCAGACATCACAACCGCTGACGCTGGCTTCTACCTCTGCGTGGCCACCAGCCCTGCGGGCACCGCACAGGCCCGGATCGAAGTCGTTGTCCTCTCAGGTGCGGGGCCTCTGGAGGCTGAAGGAGCGAGGATGGCAAGCCAGGGCTCCCTGAGGCCTACTCACTCCCCCTCTGCCCCCAGCTGCAGGTGCCAGCTCCATGCCAGTCAGGATTGAGTCCTCATCCCCTTCTGTGACTGAAGGGCAGACACTAGACCTCAACTGTGTGGTGGCAGGGCTGGCCCACACCCAGGTCAGATGGTACAAGCGAGGGGGCAGTCTGCCTGCCCGTGCCCAGGTACGAGGGTCCCGGAGCCTGTGGCAGGGGCCCTGGGGGTGGGTCTGTGCGCAGGTCACACACCTTTGTCTTCACCCGGCCCAGGTGCACGGCTCCCAGCTTCGGATTCCCCAGGTTTCCTCCGCTGATTCTGGAGAATACGTGTGCCGTGTGGAGACCGGGCCAGGCGCCAAGGAGGCCTCCATCACCGTCTCTGTCCTCCATAGCACCCACTCAGGCCCCAGCTACACCCCAGGTGTAGAGCCAGGTGGGCCTGGGCAGAGGCCGGGCCCCAGGGTCTCCTCACCGTTCCCTGGGGAGGTGCCTGTGGTCTCCTCAGGATAGGAGGGGCCACTAGGCAGGCTCTGGCCCTCCACTCCTTGCCTGGGGAGGTGAGGGCACTGCGGGTGGGGATAGGCTGGCTCGGCTTACCCGGTGCGCTGCGATGAGGGTGCTATTTTCAGAACTCACCAGGAAGCAGTGGAGTCAGGGGTCAATACTGACTTGGGAGCCAGGCTGAGCTGGGCTCAAATCCTGGCCCTACTTCTTATCAGCCGTGAACTGGTTATTTGACCCTTTGGGGCCTCAGTTTCCTCGTCTGTGAAATGAGGATGGTACCACCACCCTATGGCAGGAAAACGGCCAACACTTTAGGAGGTAGCAGTACATTACTGTCTACATTTTTTGACCCTGCAGGCCAGAGCAGCTCATCACAGATCAAGGCAAATGGACCTTGAACTCTGAGCTGGAGATGGGGGAAGAAAAGCGGGGGTCTGGCTGGCCATGCAGAGGCAGAAGAGCATGGGCCCGCCCCAGAAAGGCCTCCCTACTGACCAGACTCTCTATGTCCCAGCTCCCGGTGGAGGCCCAGCTCGGGGCGGCTCCCAGCCCATCCGCATCGAATCCTCCTCCTCCCACGTGGCTGAAGGGCAGACCCTGGATCTGAACTGCGTGGTGCCTGGGCAGGCCCATGCCCAGGTCACATGGCACAGGCGTGGGGGCAGCCTCCCTGCCCGGCACCAGGTACAGCAGCCCCCCAGGGCTGGCCTGCTATAGGGATGGGACTGAGCTGCTCTGGCATCCTCTGAACCACCCCCCCATTTGCACTTAGACCCACGGTTCCCTGCTGCGGCTACACCAGGTGTCCCCGGCCGACTCCGGCGAATACGTGTGCCGAGTAATCCTTGGCTCTGGGCCCCTGGAGACCTCTGTCCTGGTCACCATCGAGGCCTCTGACTCCAGCACTAACTCCATGCCTGGTAAGTGACTGCTGATGACAGGGCCACCTGGAGGACCTCCAAGGTGCTGAGGTCCTGGGACTCGTGTTGTGACTCGGGGCAGGGGATTTGCACTGAAGCTGGCTGTAGGGCCCGGCCCACGCGGACTCCACTTCTCTAAGTGATCTACCATCTCCCCATCATTCTTCTCTGGACACATCACTCCTCATGTTTCTGCTGCTGCCTCCGCCTCCTCTCTCCCAGCCTCAACTGCCTTCATCTCTCCCACTTCCTCACCCTACTCTGCAAGGCTTCACCCTGCCCCAGCCCTTCCCTCAGGGTTGCTCAGCTGAGGACATCAAGCCCAGGCCACCAACCCCCAAACCTATGGCTCTGGCCCTGGAAGACAAGGCTGAGCTGGCTCCAGGGTGAGAAGCTCTTGCCCTCTCTTTTGGGAAGCATCTACTACCCTCCACCTGTCCCCACAGCCCCAGGACCTGTCCCTCCTGTCAGGATCGAGTCCTCGTCCTCCACAGTGGCCGAGGGACAAACCCTGGATCTGAGCTGTGTGGTGGCAGGGCAGGCCCACGCCCAGGTCACGTGGTACAAGCGTGGTGGCATCCTCCCTGCCCGGCACCAGGTACAGAGTAGCAACAAGGTGGGAGAGGGCCAGCCAGGATGAGCCATGGGCAGTGGGTTGCAGGGCTCCTGGCCCCTGAGCTGAGGGGTGGGCGGTGCCCAGTTCAGAGCAGCAGGGCAAGGGGGGCTTCTGCTGGGCTCTGGGATGCCACTCTCACACCACTGCCCATGCTGCCCAGGTGCGCGGCTCCCGGCTCTACATCTTCCAGGTGTCGCCAGCCGACGCAGGCGAGTACGTTTGCCGGGCCAGCAATGGTGTGGAGGCCTCCATCACAGTCACAGTAACCAGGACCCAGGGGGCCAACTTTGCCTACCGTGAGTAGGGCCACCAGGCTGGGTCGGGACAGAGGAAGGGGATAGATGGCAGCAGCTGCAGAGACCTGGAGTGACTCACTGACCATCTCCCCCAGCTCCTGTTGGCACCCAGCCCATCCGCATCGAGTCCTCCTCCTCCCACGTGGCTGAAGGGCAGACCCTGGATCTGAACTGCGTGGTGCCCGGGCAGGCCCATGCCCAGGTCACATGGCATAAACGTGGGGGCAGCCTCCCCGCCCGGCACCAGGTACAGGACTAGAGGAAGCGTGGGCCAAGAGGGAGACAGGAAGGAGGCTCCTGGGTGCTGAGGTCAGGGTTGGGGGAGGGGTAGCGGCTCCTCTGAGACAGGGGAAGCCTCCACCTGCATTGCCCCGGCGGGTGGTTAGAGCCCAGGCTCTTGGAGCAGCGGTCCTCAGTGTGAATGCGGCTTCCACCACTGACTGGCTTGTGACCTTGGGCGTGTTCCTTAACCTCTGTGTGGTAGTTGCAGCACCTGTTAAGTACTAATAGTAGTACCTACCTGACAGAATTGTCTTAAGGATAAGGTGGATTAATATAGATGCAAGGGACTCAGAGCTCTGGCTCATACAAAGTGCAATGCACTGTGCTCTTGCTGTAATACCATTAGCTACTTTTTAAAATTTTATATATATATATTTTTAGGATTTTATTTATTTATTTATTTATTTATTTATTTATTTATTTATTTATTAGAGAGGGAAGGGAGGGAGAAAGAGAGGGAGAAACATCAATGTGCAGTTGCTGGGGGCCGTGGCCTGCAACCCAGGCATGTGCCCTGACTAGGAATCGAACCTGCGATGCTTTGGTTCGCAGCCCGCACTCAATCCACTGAGCTATGCCAGCCAGGACTAAAATTATATTTGATTGATTATGCTATTCCAGTTGTCCCAGTTTTTCCCCCTTTCACCCCCTACGCCCTCGGGCAATCCCCCACCATTGTTCATGTCTGTGGGTCATACATATAGTAAGTTCTTTGGCTACGCCATTTCCTATACTGTACTTTACATCCCTGTGGTTATTCTGTAACTACCTATTTGTACTTTTCAATCCCCTCCCCTCTTCACCTGTGCCCCCACCATTATGTAGTAATACATAAAATGTATTACTGCATTTTATAGAATTTAGGATGCCACTGATTGCAAGCTGCACTGTTATTTTATGTGCCTGTAAGAACAAAAAGCTGCCATTTAAATGTAAGATTATTCGCTGTGAGAAGCATTGGGACCTCAGAGACATCGACAAGTGCGTCTCAGATTTGATGGAATGTGTTACTAGTGCTTGCTCAGCTCACCGTGGCTCCTCCCAGCCACCCACCACCTGTGGGAGGAGACCCCTCGTCCCCACCCCTCAGCAGACAGAGCTGATAGCCAGGCCTCAGGAGTCAGAGAGTGAGGCACGTTATAGGTGCAGGGGTCTCACAGGGCCCCCCTGACCTCACCTCCATTCCTGCCAGACCCACGGCTCCCTGCTGAGACTCCACCAGGTGTCCCCCGTCGACTCCGGCGAGTACGTGTGCCGCGTGGTCGGGGGCTCAGTGCCTCTGGAGGCGTCCGTCCTGGTCACCATTGAGCCTGTAGGCACCGTTCCTGGTAAGTGGAGCTGGAGTGGAAGAACAAAGGCCCCTGCCCCTCCTCACCCATCCCTCCTCCTCCCATTCCAGCCAGGGGCTGACCCTCTGCTCTTTGACCCCAGCGCTCGGGGTGACCCTCCCAATTCGGATTGAGTCTTCCTCCTCGCACGTGGCAGAAGGGCAGACTCTGGATCTGAACTGCCTGGTGACTGGGCAGGCCCACGCCCAGATCACATGGCACAAGCGTGGGGGCAGCCTTCCTGCTCGGCACCAGGTAGGAGGTGGGGAGCAAATGGGGGGCCTGAAGGACCCTCGTGACTACAGAATAAGGACTATAGGCTTTGAATCCAGGCATGTCCAAGTTCAGATGTTGCTCTCGGCTCTGGCCTGCCTCGTAACTTGAGGCCAGTCATTTGCCTTCCCGATCCATCATGTCCTTGTCTGCCAAATGGACTCACACTGTGTGCCTTGCCTGCCCTGCAGCCCATCAACAAATGCTGGTCCCCCAGGTCCTGCTGGACCCAGTCCGCACACTGGGACGGGGAGTTCAAGGGTCGCAAATGGTGGTTCTCCCTGGAAGAGCTTCCTTCAAGCTCCAGTGGGGGACCAAGGCTGGGAGGGGCCAGAGAAGAGGGCTGTAGAGCCTGGCTGTGAGCCCCCGTGTCCATCCCTGTGCCTGCCTCCCTGTGCCCTCTCAGGTACATGGCTCGAGGCTGCGGCTGCCCCAGGTGACTCCAGCCGACTCTGGGGAGTATGTGTGCCGCGTGGGCAGCAGCTCGGGCACCCAGGAAGCCTCAGTCCTCGTCACCATCCAGAAGCGCCTTGGCCCCTCCCTGTGTGAGTACCTCAGGGGCCACAGAAAGTGGTGTGCAGCTGCGAGGGCCACTTCATCCCCGGCGGCACCCATACCTGCCTCGTGTCTCCCCCTCCCAGCCCAGAGTGTGGTATACCCCGTCCGCATCGAGTCCTCCTCGGCCTCCCTGGCCAACGGACATACCCTGGACCTCAACTGTCTGGTGGCCAGCCAAGCCCCCCACACCATCACCTGGTATAAGCGTGGAGGCAGCCTGCCCAGCCGTCACCAGGTACTCAGCCAGCAGGCAGAGAGAACAAAAGCTGAGCTCACCGGCCCTGATGGGAATCAGGAGGGGCACTCAGAACCTCTCCGGTGCTCATTCAGTCATTCAACAAACATTGGATATTCTCGCTATATGGGCCCTGGACCAGTGTTGAGGATGCAGAGACAAGTCTCTCTGACCTCATTCAGATCCTGTGCTTTAACAGAACACTCTGTGCTTCATCACTTGCTCCATCTCCCTAACAACTTGCTCCAAACCAGGTCCTGCACTTCGCGCTGAGGATTGCAGACAAACTGGGACAGGTGCCTGTCCTCAGGCAGCTCGTGGGCTGGAGGGTGGGGCAGTGTGGCAGGAGCCACAGCAGGGTGCTATAGAGCCACCGGGCATGGGCTTCAGTAGAGCGGTATTAAGGCCAGAGGCAGTGTACTCCCCAGCCCAGAGCCTCAGGGAGGCCCCTGAGGGTATTCGGAAGGAGGCTGGGGCAGGGGCTGGCCCTGGGCCAGGCAGAGACGCTCCTCGAGTCCTTGAGCGGCAGTGCCGGGGACATGGAGGTGCTGCCCTTGCCCGCTGACACTTGCTCCCCTTCAGATCGTGGGCTCCCGGCTACGGATCCCCCAGGTGACGCCAGCAGACTCGGGCGAGTACGTGTGTCACGTCAGTAACGGCGCCAGCTCCCAGGAGACCTCGCTGATCGTCACCATCCAGGGCAGCAGCTCCTCCCACGGTGAGAGTGCACACACGGGGGGCCAGGAGGTGGGCGCAAAGGGAGGGGTCCCTGGTGTAATCGCTGCTGGCTGACTCTGGCCACGTTGGACCCTCTCTTTCCCCAGTGCCCAGTGTCTCCCCACCAATCAGGATCGAGTCCTCATCCCCCACAGTGGTCGAAGGGCAGACCTTGGATCTGAACTGCGTGGTTGCTGGGCAGCCCCAGGCCGTCATCACGTGGTATAAGCGTGAGGGCAACCTACCCGCCCGACACCAGGTACAGAGCTGAATGTGGCAGTGAGGATGGAACCCTCGCCTCCTGGGGTGGGTACAAGGACAGCCCCAGGGGCAAGCAGCCCAGGGCACTAGCTGGCCATCCTGGGGTAGTCCTCCCTCCTGCCCCGGATAGACAGAGGGTAGCCTCAGCAGGTCTGACGAGAGAGGCCAGGGAGAGCCCTGACCCAGCCCATGACCGCTTGGCCCCTCTGCTCCCTCTCTCCCTCTTCCCCTCTTTCCTCGCCCACCTGCCAGGCCCACGGCTCCCGCCTGCGGCTGCACCACATGTCCGTGGCTGACTCGGGCGAGTACGTGTGCCGGGCGAACAACAACATCGATGCCCGGGAGGCCTCCATCATGGTCTCAGTCTCCCCTAATGCCGGCAGCCCCTCCGGTGAGTCTGGTGAAGACCTGGAAGGGACCGGGCAGGAGTCACAGGGAACAGTGTTCCCTGGGAAAGAAAGGCTCTGCGAAAGATGCTTGGGTTTGTTGGGTTTGAGTCCTGCCTGTGCCACCGAGGGACTTGAGTGCTCCCCTTCTCCCCAGCTGCAGTTTCCTCCTCGGTGAAGTGGGTGTACGGGTCATTCCGGCCTCATAGAGCTGTCCCATACGGTGGCTGCCGCCCACATGTGGCAATTCAGTTATTTAAAATTTCCAATTCACATCCTCAACATTTCAAGTGCTCAATGGCTACATGTTTGTGGCTAGTAGCCACTGTACTGGACACTGTAGGCGTTAGAGCATTTCTGTCATTGAAGAAAGTTTATGAATGTCACAAGGACTAAATGAGTTAACACACATAAAATGCTTAGAATAGTGCCTGGCACACTGTGAGTGCTTAATAAGTGTTAACTGTTATTATTACCCTGTGGAGGTGGGGGCTTCTCTGACCGGGGTGTCCAGCAACCCAGTTGTTCCCAAATCTGACTACAGCCAACACCCTGACTTGGTGTCTCTGTACCCTCAGTCCCTGGCAGTGCCACGCCCATCAGAATTGAGTCATCATCTTCACATGTGGCTGAAGGGCAGACCCTGGATCTCAACTGTGTGGTCCCTGGACAGGCCCACGCCCAGGTCACGTGGCAGAAGCGTGGCGGCAGCCTCCCAGCTCACCACCAGGTACCGGAGTTTGGGGGCAGGAAATAGTGGGAGGGCCGCTGGAGGGGGAGGCCCTGGACAGGGGTCTGCCCCCTAAGCTCTGCCCAGGAAGGAGGCCTGGGAGACCCTGTGGGATGCAGTGCCTGCCTGCCCGAGTCCTTCAAGGATTCCCACTGCCACGTCTGCTCCTCTGTCACCCTCTCCTGTCCCTGCTCAGGCTCACGGCTCACTGCTGCGGCTGTACCGGGTGTCCCCGGCTGACTCGGGCGAGTACGTGTGCCGTGTGGTGAGCGGCTCTGGCTCCCTAGAGGCCTCAGTCCTGGTCACCATTGAGGCCTCTGGCCCCAGCACTGTTCCTGTCCCTGGTGAGGTTCCCCACAGCGGTGCTAGGAGGCTAGAGAAGGGAGGCGGGGAGGGGGCCCGCAGGTAGAGGTCAGGAGCGAGGGCAAGTGGGGTTCAGCTCCAGGGCCCAAGGGCACAGACTTTAGAGTCTGGCGTATATGTGCTTGAGTCCCGGCTCCTCCGTCCTCACTCTGAGATGCTACACAGTCCTGTCGTCTCTGTTTCCCTTTCCTCGTCTGTAAAGTGGGGACGGTCCAGCTCTTGCAACAATTACCCGAGCTCCCTAAAGGCTGGAGCTGCGCCTCTAGGGGTGTGGGGGGTGGTCGGAGGTGGCACCTGGTGGACACCTTTTATGTTAATAGTGGTATATCAGGGGGAAATAGCAACATACCACACCTGTCATGGTTTCATGGAAATCATTGCTCATAATGGGACTAAGTATTAAAGGGTTTTTGAAAGTGCATCAGAAAGGAACTCTAATTAACAGCACAGGGAGCACATGACTGGGGCAGGCATCATGATAAAAGTACATGAGCTGTTGAGTAATAAACATGATATAACACAAGTAATAAACACATAAATATGTGTTACACATATCAGCTCGTTTCATCCTTATGCTAATGCTTGGAGGGAGGTAGGATTATTCTGTTCATTTTATAGGTGGGGAAACTGAGACAGTTTCAGAAGTGAAGTACCTTTGCAAAGGTCACAGGACCAATAAATGGCAGAGCTGGGTTTTGAACCCGGGCAGTCTGGCCCCAGAGTCTGGGTTCTGAGCCACACACTACCCGAGTTTAGAAACATCAGTGATCTGCATGGAGGGGCCGGTCCCTGAGCGCTGGTTGTCAGTGGTGCGTGGAGCACAGGGGGACAGTGGGACCAGTGTCTGGGGTAGGACTGGGAAAATAGGGCACTTCTTCCCCCAGGCTAGCCCAGCTGCTCCTGGCCTCAGGAGAATGGGAAAGGGGGTATCAAGGCCACCTCCCCATGCTCTCTAGTCTGAATATCTGGGCACCCAGCCCAGTGGCTAAGGGCACAAGGGTGGGGGTCCCAGCTCACTGATGTCTTCCTGTGCCCCAGTCCCAGGCAGAGCTCCGCCCATCCGAATCGAGACCTCCTCCTCCCGTGTGGCTGAAGGGCAGACCCTGGATCTGACCTGCGTGGTGCCTGGGCAGGCCCACGCCCAGGTCACATGGCATAGGCGAGGGGGCAGCCTCCCCGCCCGGCACCAGGTGAGGGGGCTGGAGAAAGCAGAATGTGGGCACTCCCCATGCTACCCCACCCCCTGCCTGGGGGGCAGTCCTGTTGGAATCCAGCCCCAGCGGGGAGGTAGCCCCAAGATCACTGGGAACCAGGAGGTCAAGAACAGGCTGGGCAGGGCAAGGCCCCCCTGGCCCCCTAGCACCTTGGTGGCAATTTACAGAAGATGGCTCTTGTTCAAGACTGGATTTCCTCCTACCAGGAAAAGTGTCATAATAAACATGTCCCACAGTGTCCGGTGTCGAAGGGGCTTGCCTTTGATGGGACGCAGCCTACGTAACTGTACATGACAGTCCTGGGGATGGGTACCAGAGGGCTTGGCCATCTGAAGGCCTTGGCTGCTGGCCCCCAGCTCACTCTCCTCACTCCCACCCCAATCTTGGCAGACCCATGGCCCCCTGCTGAGGCTGAACCAAGTGTCCCCTGCTGACTCTGGCGAGTACTCATGTCAGGTGACCAGCAGCTCGGGCATCCTGGAGGCTTCTGTCCTGGTCACAATTGAGGCCTCCAGCCCAGGCCCCATTCCTGGTGAGTGATGGCAGCAATGGGCAGTGCTTGTGGGGACTGCTTTCTGGCCTTGCTGCTCCCCCAACCACTGGGGTCTAGCCCTGGGTCTCGCCACAGGCACCTTGGCCCCCAGCAAATGGAGATCCTTCTTAGGCCAATGGTGCTCAGCCACGTCGGTCACTCAAGTCACTGCACCTTAGGAGGAGGATCAATTAGTATTCACTGCCCGTGTCTTACATTCCCGCCTTCACTTCCGGGATCCTTGCCTTCCTCACCCACCCCTTGTGCCCACAGCCCCAGGACTGGCCCAGCCCATCTACATTGAGGCCTCCTCCTCCCACATGGCTGAAGGGCAGACCCTGGATCTGAACTGCGTGGTGCCCGGGCAGGCCCACGCCCAGGTCACATGGTACAAGCGCGGAGGCAGCCTTCCCGCCCGGCACCAGGTACAGGGGCAGAGTGGGTGGCTCTAGGCAGGCAGGGTTTAACCTGCAGGTGCCTTCTGTACCCCAAACCTCATGCAAACCCCAGCCTGCTTGGGACCCCAGGGGAGAAAATACTTTTGGGGGAAAGAGTTCACCAGCCTGGGAGTTGCAACACCCAGTTTTTCTCCTGGCTCTGCTGCCAGACTGCCTCCTGAGCCAGTTTCCTCCTCTGAGAGGTGGTTGGGTTGGAGGTGTAGGATTCCGTGAATGAAGCTCGTCTGCATCAGCCGGAGCCCTGAACTCCCGAGACCCAGCGAGAAATCCTAGGCACCAGCAGAGCCCAGCCTGGGGACTCACCCTGTCCAAGCACTTTGGCCTGATGACTGCCCTCCCCCTTTACTCCGACAGACCCACGGCTCCCTGCTCCGGCTCCCCCACCTCTCCCCTGCCGACTCCGGCGAGTATGTGTGCCATGTGGTCGGCGCTGCAGGCCCTGAGCAGGAGGCCTCCTTCACAGTCACTGTGCCACCCAGTGCGGGCTCCTCCTACCGTGAGTGTGGCAGATGCCAGGGGCAGGAAATGAGGGGAGACTCTGGCGCCGAGGCAGGGGTTTGAGCCAGCCCAGCCTGCTGAGCCCAGCCCTCTGCCCCCCTCGTTCCCCAGGCCTTAGTAGCCCCGTCATCTCCATTGACCCGCCCAGCAGCACCGTGCAGCAGGGCCAAGATGCCAGCTTCAAGTGTCTCATCCACGATGGGGCAGCCCCCATCAGCCTTGAGTGGAAGACTCGGAACCAAGAGCTGGAGGGTGAGCCGCGTGGACTGGGTGGGGCTGGAGGCGGGTGTGAGTGCATGGCAATCACCGATGCGGGTGGGCAGAGGCTGAGGATGACACCAAACTCACTGTGGGATCCTGAGGGTGGCCCTCCCTCTCTGGGGCGTCAGGGGACTGGACCAGGAGTCTGCAAGGACTCTTTCATCTGCTATCTGTGACCCTGTGAGCTGGACACCCAGGCTGGAGGGGTCGGGAATGTGGGGCCGAGGCACACCTACAGGCAGCGGCAGGGCTCGCGGACACCCCGACCAACCATCCCTTCCCCATTGCCCCCAGACAACGTCCACATCAGCCCCAATGGCTCTGTCATCACCATTGTCGGCGCCCGGCCCAGCAACCACGGCACCTACCGCTGCGTGGCCTCCAATGTCTACGGCGTGGCCCAGAGTGTCGTGAACCTCAGTGTACACGGTGAGGGACGTCAACCTCATGGGCTCTGCCTTCCTGTTTCCAGCCCCAATTCGAAGCTCGGAACCCCCAGGTTTAAATCCTGCATCTGCCTCCTCTTCCCTCTTGGGCGTTCTTCCTCCCTGAACCTCGATTTCCATGTTGGTGCAGTGGGGAGACAGGTCCCCACCCCGTAGTTACTGAGAAGCAGGTCGTGACAGTGGATGTGACCAGCAGAGCCCTGCATTTGTGTCAGCCATGTCACTCCCCTGGGCAGGGCCCCCTGCGGTGTCTGTGCTCCCCGAGGGCCCCGTGCGGGTGAAAGTGGGCAAGGCCATCACTCTGGAATGTGTCGGTGCTGGGGAGCCCCGCTCTTCTGCTCGCTGGACCCGGCTCGGCACCCCCACCAGCTTGGAGCAGCAGGTGTTCGGGCTCGTGGACAGCCACACACTGCTGCAGGTGAGGCATGGCTTCCGCTGGCCAGAGGCCACGGCTGTTCTATCCCTGGGTCTGAGACCCAGTCAGGGCCCATCCTTGAGCAGGTGCTTGGAGGAAAGAATGTTGGTTGGGCAGGTGGGTGATGAATGGAAGGAGAGAGAAAGGGAGGGGCAGGGTAGGGGGACGGTGGGTAGACTGGCAGGCGGGTGGGGAGAGGAAGGTGGAGGAAGGGAAGGGGAAAGAACAGGTGGGTGGGTGAGTACATGGATGAATAGGCGGGCAGTTTGATGGGTGACTGGATGGATGGACTAATGGGATGTCTTGAGGGTTAGCTCTCAAGCAGCCAGTCAAATAAAAACGAAAGGAAGGGTAGAGGAAAGAGGGGAAGCCAAGGCAGAGCTGGGGACAGAGGCTGAGGTCCCCGGTCAGCACCTTCACAGCCTGCCTTCTGGCTTCCCTCCAGATCCCGTCAGCGAAGCCGTCGGACGCCGGCACCTACGTGTGCCTGGCACAGAATGCACTGGGCACGGCACAGAAGCAGGTGGAGGTGATCGTGGACTCAGGCAATGTGATCCCAGGGGCCCCGCAGGTCCAGGTGGAAGAAATGGAACTGACTGTGGAAGCTGGACACACGGCCACCCTGCGCTGCTCGGCCACAGGTGTGGGTGGGGCCTGGCACTCCAGCAGGCCGGGCGGTGGTCCCCTGGGGCTTGAATTTTAGACTCAAGAAATCCAAAGATGGTGTCATGCCTGGGGAGGGGGCTTTGCCACTGCATCCCCCAGTGATTCTTGAGGGGCCCGCTTAGTGCCCCCTGTGAAGGGCAAGGTCATCCAGGTCCCTCCTCACCACCCCCACCCCCAGCTGGTCTCTGAGGCACCCCGGCGACCTCTGCTGTCTTCTGCTCCACTCCACAGGCAGCCCCACGCCCACCATCCACTGGTCTAAGCTGCGCTCCCCCCTGCCCTGGCAGCACAAGCTGGAAGGCGACACCCTGATCATCCCCCGGGTAGCCCAGCAGGACTCGGGCCAGTACATCTGCAATGCCAGCAGCCCTCTTGGACATGCTGAGGCCACCGTCGTCCTGCATGTGGACAGTAAGGCCCTAATCTGCCCTCCAGTGCCACCCTGTCTGTACTACATGGAGACCTGAGCCCCCCTACCCAGCTGCACCCCGGACAGAACTCCAGGAGCCCCAAACAGAGAGTCCCGTGCACCTCAGGCCCCCAGACCTTGCCGTAACTTAGAACCCATCTTCCCTCCTGGGACCTCGGAGTCCCTCATCCTCAGTCCTTTGGGCTCACCACTCAGTTCCCTCGGTCCTTCCGCAAGTTTCCTCCCATCCTGGTCTCTGTTCTCTAGCCCTCGCCCCATCTCTCTGTCCCCTCTCCCCAGGCCCACCGTATGCCACCACGGTCCCGGAGCACGCCTCGGTGAGGGCAGGGGAGATGGTGCAGCTGCAGTGCCTGGCTCACGGGACGCCCCCGCTCACCTTCCAGTGGAGCCGTGATGGTGGTAGCCTCCCCGGGAGGGTGACGGCCAGGAATGAGGTGCTTCGCTTTGAGTCTGCGGCCCCTGAGGATTCAGGCCGCTACCGCTGTCAGGTCACCAACAAGGTGGGCTTGGCCGAGGCCTTCGCCGTGGTGCTGGTTCAAGGTGAGTGACCTAGCTCAGGCTGGGCCGAAGGGATCAGGCCTCCTCCAGGCCCTTTACCTACCAGTGACTGGCACCTGGGGACCCCTACTTAGGGCACAAAGACCTCCTTCCATTCCGCCATCTGGGAATCCTTCCTTTCCCCCCCGATCTCCAAGGATTGAAGCAGGTCCGCCTCCTCCAGGAAGACCCCCTTCCCTGAGCTCTCAGCACCTCTAGCTCTCGTGGCTGCATTGCTCTTTTGGTGGTGACCTCACACTGCCAAGGGCTGTGTGCAGAAGCACTGCAGCCTTCCTCACCAGCCCAAATAAGGACGCTCAGGGCAGGGCCAGGGCCCAGTCATTTCAGCAGCCCCGGGCTTCCCCACTGCAGGACCCAGACGGGGCACAGTGAAGGCTGGGTGGCGATGACAGTGAGCGTGTGGCAGGGCAGCACTGCCCACGCCACTCCCAGGGTTTCGGTGTGTCTCCAAAGAATCCAGCGGCTCCACGGTCTCCTCCATCAATCACACAAAGCCAAACAAGTGCTCTGAGGCCCCAGATTCTAGGAGTGCAACTGTAGCCCGTTGGTCAACAGCCTGGGCTACAGCGAGCCCGGGTTCAGCGCACCGCCCCGGCACTCAATAGCTGTGAGACGAGGCGTGGTCAGGTCATCTCGCACCTCAGTTTCTTCATCTGTCAGGTGGAGGGGACAATGCCAGTGCATGGGCTGACTTCGATACACATGTGTAAAGCCCGTGGCATATAGTAGGCCCTTAGTGAGTGCCGATGATACGTATCCGCCTGTACTTGACCTCCCATCCCTCCCTGCGGGAGGACATGCAGGGGCCTCCACCATGACCATGGACCCTCTCACGTCAGATGAGAGCTTGTGGGAGCGTGGAGCCCCACGCCCCACTGGCTCCTGCGTGTGTTGATTGAGTGTCTGCATGAGTGAGCAAACCGGTGATCGGCCCGTGAAGTCTTTTTCTCTGGTCAGGGAAGCTGCCAGAAGAACAACATTCCTTGAATGTCAGGATGGGGGCTTCCTGGGCCCTGGGGAGGTGTCAGGGATCACACACACACACGCAGAACCTCGTATGTGTCCCCGCAGGCCCCTCTGGCTCTCTGCCTGCCACCGCCAACCCAGCAGGATCCACACCCACTGTTCAGGTCACACCTCAACAGGAGACCAAGAGCACTGGGGCCAGCGTGGAGTTCCACTGCGCAGTGCCCACCGACCAAGGCACCCAGCTGCGCTGGTTCAAGGAAGGGGGTCAGCTGCCTCCTGGCCACAGTGTGCAGGATGGGGTGCTCCGGTGAGTGGGGGTGAGGGCACCCCAGCCCGAGCTGTACGGTGGGGCTATTAGAGTGTCTGCCCTCTGGTGCTCTGCGTGAAACTAGGTCCTTGGACAAGTCCCTCCACCTCTGAACCCCAGTGTCCTCAGCTGTATGGTGGGTCAGATGAGGCCAGAATGAAATTATCTAAAGCACTGAACATAGTCCTTAGCACATGGAGGCCTTTAGTGAGTAGCAGCCCGCGTACGTACTGTATAGAGGGAAGAACAGGCTCTGGGGCCAGATATACATGGATCCAGGTCTCAGCTCTGCTCCTCAATGACTTGTGTCTTGAGCTCTAGACCAGAAGGTGTTAGTCTAAAAAGTGTGGTGACAGCCAGCTGCCTGCCTGCCCCGCGTGGTGACTGCGAGACTAGATGTTGGTGCCGTGTGCTGATCTCCAGTGGCCTTGAACTCCCGTGCAGTTGCAAAGCATTCTCATCATTTGTTTTTATTCACTGATGACTTGTTTTTTTTCACAGAATCCAGAACTTGGACCAGAGCTGCCAAGGGACATATGTTTGCCAGGCCCATGGACCATGGGGACAGGCCCAGGCCAGTGCCCAGCTAGTTGTCCAAGGTGAGATGGTGGGTGGCTCAGACCTCTGTGAAGGACAGGGCACAGGGACCGTGTTCCCCAGGAAGCCCTTCGATGTGTAGAGAGTGATTCGATTGTGGCTTGCTTGTGTCTAGCGTAGAGCAAGGGGGCTTGGCAGACATTGCAAGGGAAGGAGGCGGAAGGGAGACGGGTGGAGTGAGTGGTGCCCGGACAAACTGAAGGACGACAGTGGATGCACAGGCGAGGAAAGGAGCAAACACAAGAGGAAACAAGTGTGCTAATGAGTGAATGCGCGAGAAAGCAAACGAAGAAATGAGTGCCCAGGGCTCCCGTGCTCACCTTTCCTGGACCCTCTGGCCTGGCCTCACGCTGCCTTTGCCCCCTCCCCCCCCAGCCCTGCCCTCCGTGCTCATCAACATCCGGACCTCTGTGCAGACCGTGGTGGTCGGCCACGCTGTGGAGTTCGAGTGCCTGGCCCTGGGTGACCCCAAGCCTCAAGTGACGTGGAGCAAAGTGGGAGGACGCATGCGACCTGGCATCGTGCAGAACGGAGGCATTGTCAGGATCGCCCACGTGGAGATGGCGGATGCCGGGCAGTACCGCTGCACCGCTTCCAATGCCGCCGGCACCACCCAGTCCCATGTGCTGCTGCTCGTGCAAGGTGAAGGCCGGCAGGGAGCGTGGCGGGGGCTTCTTGTGCCGCTATCTCCTGCTTTACTCTTCCTTTCCATTCTCCTGGGAATTTTCAGTTTTGTGTATTGAGGGGGCAGGTTTCATAGCTGGTAGAGGCAGCGGGGGGTAAAAGTGAGTGTTCCTCTGAGGCAGGCTGGAGCTCACAGAAAAAGGCCATGCCAGGGGGCATCCAGAGGAAACAGATACGTAGTCCCTCCCTCCTGAAGCACCTGCCCGGGTGAGGGAGACCTACTGCCGGTCGGGGGCAGAGACACGTGAACACCAGACAGACATAACAGAGTGAAGCAGGGCCGTGGATGCAGGGCAGGCACAGATGGGTGCTTTCTTCAAAGGAGATTCCTTTTCACGCCAAATCCTAGGCCTTGCCCCTTAACTGCCCGACCTGCACTGCCCTAGTGTCCCCTTCTCAGGACCGCAAAGGACCACACCATTTTTTTCTGCCCATATGCGTTGAGGAGTCTTGGGCTGTGGAATCCAATGGACGTGTCCCTGAGCCCTGACTCTGGCCCGTTCCCACTTTGCAACCAGGAATCAACACCCACTTTTCCCTCTAAGCCACAGTTTCCTCGTCTATGAATGGGGGTACACTGTCTCCCTTCAAGAGACCATGTGAAGATTAAGCAAGTCAGGCATAGGCTGGGCTCACAAATGGTGCCTGGCATGGCGTCGATGGCCTTGGTCTCTCTCCTCTTAGCCTTGCCCCAGATCTCAACACCCCCAGAGGTCCGCGTGCCTGCTGGGTCTGCAGCTGTCTTCCCCTGCATGGCCTCTGGCTACCCGACTCCTGACATCACCTGGAGCAAGGTAAGTGCCGGGCAGGGAGCCAGCGGGCATGCCTGAGGGTCAGGGACCAGGTCTCCACCATCCCTGTGCCCCTACGACCTGGACCAGGCTGGGCACACAGTGCTCAGGGTTGAGGGGTGGACCTGAGGCATGGGAGCAGAGACAAGACTAGGAGACATGGGAGACAGGCCAAGGCCAGGGTCCCAAGTGCGGGTGTGCTTGCAGCTGGATGGGAACCTGCCGCCCGACAGCCGCGTGGAGAACAACGTGCTGCTGCTGCCCTCAGTCCGCCCCCAGGACGCGGGCACCTATGTCTGCACCGCCACTAACCGTCAGGGCAAGGTCAAAGCCTTTGCCAATCTGCAGGTGCCAGGTCAGACAATAACCCCCACCCCCCGGGGTTGGCAGTGCCCTGGCCACTGCCTGGCAAGCATCCTCTCTGTGTTCTCTACCAACAGAGCGGGTGGTACCCTACTTCACGCAGACCCCCCACTCCTTCCTGCCACTGCCCACGATCAAGGATGCCTACAGGAAGTTCGAGATCAAAATCACCTTCCGGCCTGACTCAGCTGATGGTGAGCAGGAGAGAAGCTGAGGTGGGGGCCCAGGGTAGGGAATCTCCTGGTGTTGCTGCCATCACGGTATGAGCCCTGGAAGCCCCAAGTCCTCACTTCCCTCAGCCCTCTCTGTTCTGGAGTCCCCAGGCTGCCCCCCGGGCCCTCTCTCATGCCTCCTCTCTTCTGCACCCCCACCTCTGCCATCTGCCGTCTGAGCCTCCCCACGGTCCCTCTGCCGTTGGTGCATCGGCGCCCAGTCCTCCTGTCCCATCCTCCTAGTCTTGTCTCTGCTCCTTCTTCCCTTCTCCTCCCATCTCTCACCCTCTCCTCCTTTCTCTCTCTCTCATCTGTCTCCCCCCACCTCTTGCGGGTCTCTGACTTTCACTGTCCAGGCCTCCTTCTCTACTCGGGTGAGTGTCTGCCGCCATGACCCCGCTCAGGGAGAGCCTCAGCGGGAGTGAAGCCGGTTCAGGTTCTCTCTGGGAGCTGTCAGCCAGGCCTTCTGTGTAGGGCACCATCCCGAGGTGGTGGGAAGCTCTGGCTGTGCAGGGAGTGCCAGAGGGAGTGGAGGCCTCACGGCTCGGGCGGTTCATCCTTGGGCTGGGCAGACAGGGAGCCCGTGGTTGGCTGGGAGGCCCTTACACGACTGTGCCGCCCAGGGATGCTGCTGTACAACGGCCAGAAGCGGATCCCCGGCAGCCACACCAACCTGGCCAACAGGCTGCCTGATTTCATCTCCTTCGGCCTTGTGGGTGGAAGGCCTGAGTTCCGGTGAGACCCTCGCCCTCCGCGTGTCCAAGGGGCAGGGGCGGGGGGACTGGACTTCAGGGCTTCAGTCAGACACACACCGCCCTGGGCTGAGTTGTACATGGAGGTTCTAGAGGAAGGTGATGTGGCCGTTACCCTCGGTGCCACTCAGTCTGCTGGAGGAGGCACAGTGAGCCAGCCAGGGGAGGAGCAGGCGGCTTGAGACTTGCACACAGACGCTCTGTGGCGCTACGTGTGTCCTTCAGAAGTGGGACTGCTG
Organism: Tonatia bakeri; assembly: GCA_004024845.1. Lineage (NCBI taxonomy): Eukaryota > Metazoa > Chordata > Mammalia > Chiroptera > Phyllostomidae > Tonatia > Tonatia bakeri. The sequence continues at coordinate 222,693 of PVIA01001042.1, forward strand.
CGGTCCAGGATGCATGCGTTCATTGGACAGTCGTTTGCCGAACACCTGCTGCGTGCCAGGCACTGGTACAGGGATAAACAAAACAGATTGAGTTCTGGCCCCGGTGGGAGTGTGTGCTCTAGCTGGGGAAGGCCAGCCTTAAACAAAGACGGAAGGAAAAGGTGACCTCAGAGGAAGCAGTGCTCAGAGGAACAGTGAGCCTGCAGGCCCTGGGACCCGGGGCAGTCAGAACACCGGGGCTGCTCTGGATAAGCTACCAGCAGGGGTGTGAGGAGAAGAGAAGAGCTGTGGAAGATGCAGGGATGGGGCGAGCTAGGGGTGGGGGATAGGGTGGAGGACAAGGCAGGGGCAGGCACTGGAGCAGTCCTGTATGGAATGGTGACATCACCTTTGCCCAAGCGGGGCCCCTTGCCTAGCCCTTCTTACAAATCAGACAGCCACTCTCTCCTGGCCCGGCCCTGCCCTTGCCCCACGGAGCAGGTTTGATGCAGGCTCAGGCATGGCCACCATCCGCCACCCCACCCCGCTGGCACTGGGCCAGTTCCACACCGTGACCCTGCTGCGCAGCCTCACCCAGGGCTCCCTGATTGTGGGCAGCCTGGCCCCAGTCAATGGGACCTCCCAGGTGAGACCCCACCCACCCCCTCTTCCTAGCCCCTGCCCCTGCCCCACCTCCCCCGGCCCATCTGCCACATCTGACCTTTCCACTCCCCAGGGCAAGTTCCAGGGCCTGGACCTAAATGAGGAGCTCTACCTGGGTGGCTACCCTGACTACAGCACCATCCCCAAAGCAGGGCAGAGCAGCGGCTTCATAGGTGAGCCCCCTCTCCGTCTCCAGCCTGGACCAAGCCTCACCTGGCTGGCTGGCAGAGCCCTGAGAGCCTAGGAGGGCCCAGCAGGGCACTGCTGGGACTGGGCCAGCCTCCCAGCACCCCCACCTTCACTCTTCCACCTGCCCACCCACCAGGCTGCGTTCGGGAACTGCGAATCCAGGGCGAGGAGATCGTCTTCCACGACCTCAACCTCACAGCGCACGGCATCTCCCACTGCCCCACCTGCCGGGACCACCCTTGTCAGGTAGCCCCACGCCTCACATGCCACCTGTGGCGGGGAGTGGGGGAGGGCCAGAGTGCCCCCGGCCTGACCCCTGGGGGCTGCCTTGCAGAACGGAGGCTGGTGCCAGGACTCGGAGAGCCGCAGCTACGTGTGCATCTGCCAGGCGGGCTTCACCGGAAGCCGCTGTGAGCACTCCCAGGCCCTGCACTGCCACCCAGGTGCGTGTGCGCCCCTCCTGACCACTGTCACCCTGGGTACTCGCCTATGCCCCTTCATGTCCACCCATACCCCAAACACTAACTGTACTTACATACGCCGTCACTCGTACCTGGGTACTAACCAGTTCCCCTAGATCGGACTTCCATCACTGCCACCCTAATACTCTGCTTCCCACCTCTGCTTCCCAAAAACTCACCCCCACACTGATGCCCAGGCACTCATCCCCCTTTACTGCGACCCAGGTACTCGCCTCCCCTCTATCAGTGCAACCCAGGTAACTAGCACCTCCCTATCTGTTACCAAGGCCCTCGCCTCATCACCTGCCACCCAGGTACCCATCCCCCCATACTGCAGTCCAGGTGCAGTCTTTCAAGAACCCTGCGGACAGACAGAATCACTCATTTACTTCCCGCCTGCTCTTCCCCGCCCAGCTCCTCTGGCCCCACCCTTGCTCTCACCCATTCCCCCTCCTCAGACTGGCCCAACCCTAGAGGCTGAGGCCCCTAGGGCACAGTAGGCAGGGCTTTGGCATCAGGACCCCCACCCTTTCTTGTGTCACCTCAATGTCCTCCTCATGGCCTGTGTGTCCCCCAGAGGCCTGTGGGCCCGACGCGACCTGTGTGAACCGGCCCGACGGCCGAGGCTATACCTGCCGCTGCCACCTGGGCCGCTCAGGGATGAGGTGTGAGGAAGGTGAGTGGGGCCCGGCCTGAGACCCCCTGGGATTCCAGTTAGAATGGGGGGGAGCTGGGCAGGGGCCATCTGAGGCCATGATGGGTCCTTGGATGGTAAAATTAGGCTCAAAGTCACTGGCCAAGCTTCCGCCCAGTCTGAATCCCTATGTGAGAGCCCCCCAGAGGGATGTCCATCTTATTGGAGATCCTTCCAGCCTGGTCTGCAGTGCCGGGTGGGCCAGAAGTTCCCATGCGGCTACAGTTGTTTCCCAGCTGATCTCGAGCCTCCGGGATGAGAGAGTGAGGTGGGCAGGGGTCCCAGAGTCAGGCTGAGTTGTTGGACCCTTCCTGGGACTCTGGTGCCCCCACCTCCCCTGGCTGAGTTGTGGCTGCTACAGGTGTGACCGTGACCACCCCCTCCATGTCGGGCATTGGCTCCTACCTGGCGTTGCCCGCCCTCACCAACACGCACCACGAGCTACGCCTGGACATTGAGTTCAAGCCACTGGCGCCCGATGGAATCCTGCTGTTCAGCGGAGGGAAGAGGGAGCCTGTGGAAGATTTCGTGTCCCTGGCAATGGTTGGTGGCCACCTGGAATTCCGCTACGAGCTAGGGTCAGGTGAGCACTGGACACCAATGGGCTCTAGGGGCCATGTCTGTGCCCCTCTTGGCTGTCTGTGCCCCAAGGAGGCTCAGAGGGATGAATTCAGAGTCAGACCAATGGAAGTCCCCTGCTCCTTCCCGTTCCTTCTCTGTGTGTGTGACTTTGGCTGAGTCCCAAGACCTCTCTCAGCTTCCTCATGGAACACTAGGACACTAAAGGAAGCTCCCCATCTCCTCAAGTCCCTGTGCAGGGTGGGGCAGGGCAGGGGGTCATCCATGTGCCCACCCTCCTTGGCGTCCTCCCTAGGGCTGGCAGTTCTGCGGAGCACAGAGCCGCTGGCTGAGGGCCGCTGGCACCGTGTGTCCGCTGAGCGCCTCAACAAGGACGGCAGCCTGCGGGTGAACGGTGGACGCCCTGTGCTGCGCTCCTCACCTGGCAAGAGCCAAGGCCTCAACCTGCACACCCTCCTCTACCTCGGTGGTGTGGAGCCTTCCGTGAAGCTGTCCCCGGCCACAAACATGAGCACTCCCTTCCGAGGCTGCATAGGCGAGGTGAGGAGCAGCTTCCAGAGGACAGCTGGGAGGGGAGGGGTGGAGACCAGGCCCCCCACCTGCAGCTCACTGAAGGCCCTTGGGACCAGAATCTTCACCTCAGTTTCCTCTTCTGTAAAATGAAGATTGTTGCACCTAACTTGAAGGGCTGTATTTCGGACTAACTGTGTGATGGAGTTGTCGGCGTGCAGTAGGCAGGCTTTCCTATTCCTTCTGCCCCCTCCCCTAGAGCCCCATGTCACTACCACTCAAGTTCCAACTTGGGTTCCCAGGTACCTCTACCGCACTCCTCCCCCTGCCGGTCCAGCGATGCCCCTGCCCCTGCACCCCTGAGTCCTTCTGTGTCCCTGTGCCCATAGGTGTCAGTGAATGGGAAGCGGCTAGACCTCACCTACAGCTTTCTGGGCAGTCAGGGCACCGGGCAGTGCTATGACAGCTCGCCGTGCGAGGGCCAGCCCTGCCAGAACGGCGCCACGTGCTTTCCTGCTGGCGAGTATGAGTTTCAGTGCCTGTGTCGGGACGGCTTCAAAGGTGCGTGGGCCTTCCCCGGGGCCTGGCGGAGGGGGAGCACAGGGTGGTTGGCAGCAACTGCAGCCCACACTCACTCACCTCCACCACGGCCCACAGGGGACCTCTGCGAGCATGAGGAGAACCCCTGCCAGCTCCGTGAGCCCTGTCTGCATGGGGGCACCTGCCAGGGCACCCGCTGCCTCTGTCCCCCCGGCTTCTCTGGCCCACGTTGCCAACAAGGTACCTGTCCTGGCTTCTCTCCACCTCCCTTGGGGCCCTGGGGCTGGGCAGAGTGCCCATGGCTGTCTGTGCCCACTGACTGGACCCTTCCTTTCTCCATAGGCTCCGGACACAAGGCAGCAGAGTCCGATTGGCATCTTGAAGGCAGCGGGGGCAACGGTACGTATTCGCGTGGCCAGCCAGAGCAGCTGAGCGGCCTTAGGCGGCAGGTCTCTCAGCCCCCTTGTCCAGTTACCCCACACCCTCAGTGCTGGCCTCTGAGCGGAACAGGTCCATGTGAGAGGCTCACTGGGCACATGTAGACAGGGTAAAGAAGAGCAAAGCCACGTGGGGCTGGGCCCTGCCATGTACTCACTGGCTAGGTGACGTTGGACCTTGGCCAGGCCCATATACCACTCTGACCTGTTATTCCTCTGTATCCGTGCATTCTGTCAGCGTCCGTCTATCGTGCACCCCTCCTTGTCCCGGGAGCAATGACAGTAAGAGGAGTAAGGCAGGACCCTCACTCTCAAGGATTCCACAGTCCATTTAAAAGCACTGAGAATAATTAAAAAATGAATGTTCATTGAACACCCATGGGCACTGTGCCAGCTGTTGAACGTTATCTTCTTCTTGATCACGAATGTAATAGGAGAGCTGGTGGCATAAGGGATAAGAACCTCCCTCTGAAGCCAGCCTGCCTGGCTACAAATCCTAGCCCTGCCACTTGGTAGCTGTGTGACTTTGAGCGAGTCACTTAACCTCTCTGTGCCTCAATTTCTTTATGCATACAATGGAGAGAAATAACATCCTTCCACAAGGCTTCGGATAAAATTTTGTGTGATATTGAAATTATTTAATATATTTAAAATGCTTAGGACAATTTTTGGCCCAGAGTGGGTATATTATGTTAGTTTTTGTTAATATTATACGCAAGTTATAGGATTACTGTAAGGATCCAGTTGAATGAGATGATATTTGTAGGCAGATGTGAAACTCCTTGCACAGTGCTTGGCATAACATTTGGTGGAAGGCAGCAGAGTATCCTTGACCCCTGTAGCTGCCGGGCCCACCGGGGCCAGCGCTGGCCTCTGGGATGGGTCTGAGCAGGCAGGGCGGGGGTGTTGGGGCCACACCCAATGTGGACGTTGGAGCCTAAAGGTCCAGGTTGCCATCCAGGCTTCCCACTTCCTGAGCAAGTCCCTCACCGCCCCCCGCCCCCAGACTATCTTCCCATCTGGGAGATGGAAGGAACCCAAAGGTTCTGAACCTTTTAGGTGTCGTGGACTTAGGTGACCAACTGTCTCAGTTTCCTCAGGACTTGGGGGTGTTTGGGACGTGGGACTTTCAAAGCTAAAACCCGGACAAGGACTTAGCAAATAGGGATGGTTGCTCATCTTCCCCAGACCTACTGACTGCTTTTTAAACATGCATAGGAAACCAATTATGCTGAAATAAGACTCAAACTATTTTAAATTTTCTCAGCTGTAACCTATGTACTTCTTTATCAACACGTTAAATAAGAAGATGCAGTGCGGGCCCTAACCGCTAACACAATATCAATAAGCGTAAACAGTGCTTTGAGCTACCCGCCCCTCCTGTGATTTGTAAAGGAAACCTTTCAGTGAGGAGGTCACACGTCCTGCTGCCACTCCTTTAGTGCGCTGCCTGCGTGTGTAGTTAAAGGAGCTGCTAGATTTCAGCGAGATGTGAGTGAACAGAGAGTTGTAGTGTTTTCCTGTCCAAGTTCACAGGCGTCTGGATTCTGTCCACAGCACCCTGGGTCTCCAGGGGCTGCAGGTTCAGAGCCCTCTGGTTGTACGTGTCGGTGTGGAGGTGGGGTGGGGGGAGCCGATGCCAGATGGATACTCCGAGCAGGTGAGCAGCTGTCTCATATCCCCCTTTCCTCCCACAGATGCCCCAGGACAGTACGGAGTCTATTTCCACGATGATGGCTTCCTGGCCCTCCCTGGCCACGTCTTCTCCAGGAGGTGAGATGGGTGTTGGGAAAGCTGGTGGGCCCGGGGAGGGGACGGGTTGCAGAAAGGAGAACGGGACTCTGGGACTTCGGCCCACTCACCTGCTACCCGCTCCACACCCCCAGCCTGCCGGGGGCGCCTGAGACCATCCAGCTGGAAGTTCGGACCCGCACAGCCAGCGGCCTCCTGCTCTGGCAGGGCATGGTGAGTGTGGGTGTCCGGCCCGGGATCTTAGTATTCCCAGCCCTCTGGTGGCCAGGGCAGTGGGAGAGAGAAAGGCAGAGGCCACAGCCATCAGGGGCCGTAGCTCTCCAGGCTGGGGACCCCAGAGAGCCTGTTCTCCCTTGCAGGAGATGGGAAGGGCTGGCCAAGGAAAGGACTTCATCGGTCTCGGACTTCAGGATGGGCACCTTGTCTTCAGGTGGGTCCCCTCCCTTCTCTGGCCCCAGTCACCCCCTCAGTGGCTTCCTCTCCGGTCAGCCTCATGGCTCCTTCCACAAGAAGCTGCAACTCCCAGTGTCCCCGTGACACAACACCACCACCCCCCCCCACCCCGCTCCCGTCCTCCCCACCTCACTCACACCTTCCTGGGCCTGTGTGACTGCAGCTACCAGCTGGGCAGTGGGGAGGCCCGCCTTGTCTCTGAGGATCCCATCAACGACGGCGAGTGGCACCGGGTGACGGCACTGCGGTAAGGGGGCCCGAATGGGCATTAGGGTGTGGGCCCCCACTGTGCTTGGGGAGACAGGCACTGGACTCTGGGGAGACGGCTCGCAGCTTGTGTCAGGGAGAGCCAAGCACAGGCTTCCAGGGCAGGGCAGAACTCCATGGCCGTGGGCGGGCGGGTAAGCTCCCTGGGGATAGACAAAGCCTGGGAGGTGCTAGGAAGCTGTGTGTGTGGTGGGCGGTGGTGCAGGGGACGACCTTTCTCACCCAGTGGGGAAGGAAGGAACTCGGGGAGCAGATATCTCTGGAGTCTTGTAGAAAATGGAGGGGACTCTTCTTGGGTCCGGGACCGGTGGTGTAGGGCCTGACCCAGTTGCACCCACCACAGAGAAGGCCGGAGAGGCTCCATCCAGGTGGACGGTGAGGAGCTGGTCAGCGGCCAGTCCCCAGGCCCGAACGTGGCAGTCAACACCAAGGCCAGCATCTACATCGGTGAGTCCTGGCCTCAGTCCTCGGTGCAGCAGTGGGGCCCCTGCAGACCTCCAGCACGTGCCTTCCTCTCCTCTGGGGGCCCTGGAGCTGACAGGTCCTGTCCTCTCCCCTTCGCACAGGTGGAGCCCCCCACGTGGCCACGCTGACCAAGGGCAGGTTCTCCTCAGGTGTCACGGGCTGTCTCAGGAACCTGGTGCTTCACTCCGCCCAGCCTGGTGGCCCTCCCCCACAGCCACTGGACCTGCAGCATGGCGCCCAGGCGGGGGCCAACACGCGCCCCTGCCCCTCGTAGGCAGCCGCTGGCCCCACAAGGACTGCTGGGCAGTGTCCCAGCCCCACATCGTCGAGTCTATTATTAATATTATTATTATGACTATTTTGTAAGAAACTGAGGCGATGCCACGCTTTGCTGCTACTGCCCTGGGCTGGACTGGAGGGTGGGCACATCACCCCCCACACAAACACCTGGGCAAAGCCACAGGCTGGGGGACAGGGCAGGTGGATGGGAGCAGGTGCCTCCGAGGGGCAAGCAAGGTGGCTGAGTGGGCTTAGAAGCGCCCCCACCAGGACAGCCCCCATGGCAACACTGGGCCGCCCATTCCTGCAGCCCTGGGCAGCCCTCGGCAGCCCTTGCCCCTACAAGAGCCAGCCTCAGCATACAGCCTGGGTCCTCACCAGCCACTAGGAGCAGAGGGCGTCGCAATGGGCTTTGCCACCCTCCTCTGGGTAGCAAAAGCTCTTTAGTGCCAACTGTGGAGCAAAAGGCAGCTACCCCTGGACAGGCAGCCCCACCCCTGTGAGCCCACGTCCCTGCCCCCCTCCACCTTCACCTCTGCCTGGCCAGCTGGTCTGCACCCCCACCCCAATACCTAGCCCAGGGTGCCTGCCCTCAGGGGCTACAAGGGAAAGTCCATCCCAGCTCTTACCAGGAGCTGCTACAGGCAGAGCCCAGCACTGAGAGGGTCTCCCTCCCCACCCAGGCCACACCCCCCTACTGACCTGGAAGTGAAGACCCAAGGGGTATGGGGGGAGGAGGCGTTGGTGGGTGGAAAGAACTAGTGCCTTGGTTGGGGGAAGCTAAGAGCCCCTCATAATGGAGAGACAGGAAGGGGCCATAACAGCCCTACCCCATCATTGGGAACCTGAGGACCCAAATGGGGGCAAGTGCCCTCCTTGCCAGCAGTCCCCCAGACATGGGGTTGGGACACCTGACCTCTGTGTCCTACAAGGGACCCTCCTGTGGTCTTTGTCTTGATCTTTTCTTAATAAACGGTGCTATCCCCGCCAGGGCGGTCCCCTGTGTCTTTGACTGGGGCTTGACTCTGGAGCCTGGGGGGGCCAGCGAGGCAAAGCAGGGCAGGTGAGGTCTGGGGATGAATCAGGGCACTTTCGGGTGAGTAGGACCCCTGCTCCCCACTCTGGGCATGGAGGTCCTGGCCTTCACTAATCTGGCAGAGTCCCAGCCACCGCAAGAGCTACAGGGCCACTTGCCCCCTGTGGCTTTCCCCATAGCCCTGCGAGGTGGAAATCATCCCATTTTCCAGAGAAGCAGACTGAGTCTCAGAGGGTTATGTGACCTGCCCAGGATCAGACAGCCTGCTAGGGGATGGGGACAGAATCCAGAGTCTGTCCAACCCCAAAGCCCGCTCTCCTTCCTCTGAAGTCGCAGTCTCTCTATGGATGGCCTCCCTGACCCTGGAAGGCTGGCCTACTCAGCTGCAGTCCCCCTGGGGCCACCTGGCCAGGGTATATGTGACAAGCAGTGTAGCTAAGGCAGAGGCCATGGGCACCAGCACACCAGGCCAGCCAGTGGGCAGAGCAGCAGCACCAGAGGAGGCCAGTGAGGAGGCCGGCAGAGGCTAGGAGCAGCGAGGAGGCTAACACCACCTTCTGCAGCCAGGGACCTGCGGAAGGAAAGGGAGAGTCCACTCAGGCCTCAGCCCAGGCCTGCTGCCCCATCCCTCTCACCTGCAGGGGGAGCAGTGATCTTCGTAGGAGGCGTGGGTGCAGGTGGTAAGGAGAGCCATCTACCTTCCAGAGCTGTATCCTGTTGTGCAGGGCCCCAGCCTGCTGGGGGGCTGCTCCCAGCTGCAAGCCCACGGGGGCCTGCCGACCTGAGAGCTAGCAGGGCAGTTGGGGGCTTGGAGGTGTCGTCTGTACTCCCCTCCTGGCTGGGCATCTGAGAGGGACCTGCAGTGGGAAACAGCAGAGCTAACACCAAGAATGGCCCCTTGAAGGCATGACTATGTCTCATTTAAGCCTCCCCAAACCTTTTGGAGCTTGTTACAATTCGTGTTTCCATTTCATAGATCAGGCAAGTGAGGTTAAGTCACTTGCCCAGGCCCCACAGCTGGAAGTGATGGGGTAGGACTCGAACTCATGGAGTCCAGCTCCAGGGCCCAGTGTTGATGGACGGAGCTTCTCAGGAGGGAGAATGTGCTCGTATTGAGCATTTCCTCTGCTGGGCCCTCTACCTACCCTATTCCACTTAAAGCTCATAGCAACTCTGAAAAGTTAGGCTTAGCGCCCCCATTTTACAGATAAGGAAGCTGAGGCATAGTGAGGTCCATCTTTCCACTCACTTGACTCATATTTCTCCGGCATCTACTGTGCCCAGGCATTGCTGTAGGGACCGGGGCATTCGACCGGGAGCAGAATAGACAGAAAGGTCTTCGGGGAACTGGAGACGTGGAAGCATGAGAAGCACGAAAAGTATCATATCACTTGGAGAGAAAATTAAGCAGGGAAAAGGGACAGGGCCTGCTGACTGGGGGCAGGGTTTCTTTTTATTTTATTGTTGGGAAATATACCACGACAAACCAGTGCTCACATTTACGTGCACAGCTCAGCATTAAGCACACTCATGTTGCTGTGCGACCGTCACCACTGCCCGTCCCCAGAACCCTTCGTCTCGCAAAGCTGAAACCCTGCCCCCACTGAACACTCACTCTGCATTCTCTCTGCCCCCAGGCCCCCCCCGCCCCCGGCAACCGCCATTCTACTTCCCACCTCTGTGAATCCGACGACTCCAGGTCGTCAGGTTCCTGTAAGTGGACTCATTCAGCATTGATCCTTTTCCAGCTAGCTTATTTCACTTCCAGAATGGCTTCAAGGCTTCATCCATGTTGTAGCATGTGTCCAAATGTTCTGCCTTTTTAAGGCTGAATAAAATTGCATTGTGTGGCCATATCATATTTTGTTTATCCATTTACCTAACCCTGGACCCAGGGTTTTATATATATGTATGTATAAAGGGATCAGGAAAGAAAGAGCTCACTAAGAGTGAGAGTTAAGCAGAGACCCCTACTAGGCAAAAGAATGAGTGTGAAAATCTCTGGGGAGATACTGTCCAGGCAGGGGAGAGCTGGCCATGAGGCCAGAGCTGCTGAGAGACCGAGACCCGTGGGAGGTGCTGGCAGCAGGTCACAAGGGCCTGTGGGCCCCTGGGGGGTTTTGCTTTGTCTTGGAGTGAGGATCATGGAGTGTTCTGAGCTCGGGGGTGACCTGATCTGACTTAGTGTCTTAGGTGGCTCCTCTGGTCAGGGAGCTTAACTCCCCCTCCTTACATGGGGGCTGCAGAGTGACTCCCTCCCAGAGAGCATGGGATGGGGAGGAACAGAGGAGAAAGCTGACAGACGCGGCCTCAGCCGGGTGGTCAAAGCTGACAGTGACAGCCACGAGTCAGGCTGGGGTATGTACCTATGATGTCATGTGGTGCAAATGACACTTGTCCTCCGTGGTCTTACTCCTAATGAGCCCTAACTGCAATCTGACCACGAGGAAACCATCAAACAAATCGATGTCAATGACTTGGTTATGAGCTGCAAAAAGGGATGAAGGGTCACTCCACAGTTTGGGTGAGAAAGGGACACAGGTGAGCAGCTGGACACGGAGGGCTGCGCATCGGAAGCTGAGTTTGGGGCCGAGTTAAGTCAGATGCCTCCCACATGTCCACACGGAGACGAGCAGGGAGGTGGTTATGTAACGGAGTGCAAAGACGACTCCAGCTGGCCATGCTTCGTAAAGCAGACCCCCGAGGGAATGGGTGTGGAGGGTGGAGGAGGAGCAGGTGTGGGGACAGGGCCTCGCGGCACAAAGCGCAGAGTGACGGGAAGATAAGCAGGAACCTACAAAGGAGACTGAGGAGTGGCCTGGGAGGTGAGCGTGTGGGGTCCCGGGAGGCTGGGTTTCACCCCTCAGCCTGGTGCTGTTTTTCAGTAAACAACCTGTTCAACAGTACATGCCAGCCCTGTCACGGGGAAGGGGCATCTCCAGATTCCCAAGAAGGATGTTCCTGGGAGACCTGGTCTCTCTGCACTCAGAGGTCATTCCTGATTACATCACTCACTGACTCTATGACCTTGAGCCTCAGTTTCCCCATCTGTAAAATATGTGAGTCAGACTGGATCAGTGGTTTTCAAAGGAAGTCTTAAGAGTCCAAGTCAGGTTCCTCGGTGGGACATGGGCCCCCCCACGTCCACTTACGTAGAGCATCTCTCCTTTCAATATCTTGGGCCTCTGTGCAAGGTCCCACTTAGGAGGAGCTTCCGCCACTAAAATACCATTTGAAAACAACTGGATCAGATCATCCCTAGCATCATCCTGGCTCTATCTGCCCCAATCCTCGGGTACTCTGGTCTGACCCAGTTCCCGCTACTGTGCTTCCCCGGCTCTCTCCTGCCATGCCCCTGCCTCCACCCCTCCCCCTCCCCAACTCAGACCCTGGGAAGGGCAACTGGGGCCCACCTTCCCTCCCAGCTTCTTGGCAGGATCCAAGCTGCACCTGTCACTGACCTGTGCAGTTGGCTGGTGGCCAGGAGGCCTGGTCACTGCTGTCGCCACAGTTGTCCATGCCCCAGAGATCACACACCAGGCTCAGGGGGATGCACCTACCATTCTGACAGCGGAAGTAGGGACCACAGGAACCTGGGACCAAAAGGGGAAACGTGTTATGAGGACCTCAGGCCAGCCCTTAACAAGCAGGATGTGTGGCCCTGTATGAGGGGTTGTGGGAGGTGTGGGGAGCAGAGTAGGAAAGAGCATTTCATGGGACACAGGTACATAACCATGATGACAACGCTGATGGTGATGGGAGACAGGTGTGTAACCATGATGATGCCGTTGATGGTGATGGGACACAGGTACGTAACTGTGCATGTTGACAATGATGATGGTGGTGGCTAACATTTATGGAGTTCCTATTCCTTGCCAGGCATGGTTCGAAACACTGCCTTCATTGACCTTCCAGCTCAGTAAGTTCTCAAAGTAACCCCATCTGAGATGAGAAAACCAAGGCCACACAGTTCACATCTAAGTAGCAGGAGAGGAACTCGGTCCCTGCTGATGGATGCTGTGGTGCAGTCTGTGTGACCACGTGTCTGCGTGTGCACGCATGTATGCGGCCTGCAGTATCCCAGTGAACCCGAACACTTCCAAGCAAATCCTCGCTCATGGCCCTGCCCCCGCCATCGGCCCCGCCTGGCATTCTCCCCCCCAAGTATCGGCACGACTCCCTGCGGGTCTCCACTCGGGAGGCCTTCCCTAGCCTCCCCGTGGGAACAGCTCACCACCCTCCCACAGTCCTCCCACCCCCTGATCCCGACTCAAGTTCCTCTGCAGCACAGCAGGCCCTATAAGTAGAATAGATTCACTTGATGATTTGTTTTCGGCCTGTCTCCCTCACCAAAACGTCAACTCAGAGAGGGCGAGGGCTTCTTTTTTGTTCATTGCTGGATCCCCAGAATCTAGAACAGCACCTGGCACATTGCAGGTGCTCAATTCACAGTTGCTAAATGAATGAATATGCACACAGGTGAAAGAATTGCATGACGTGGTGCAAGGGGTGGCAGGCTGGTCGGCTCACCCAGCGTCCCATTCAGGGGGGCAAAGCTGGCTCAGGTGGGACTGCCGAACACCAGGGCTCAGAGGTGGGCATGGGCACCAGAGTGTTCCCTCCCCTGGCCAGGACAAATCAGACTTGACCCCAGGACTTTTGCTAGAACCATGAAAAAGGTGCTTGCCCTCTATTTCTTTGAGGTTAGAGCTGTAAGGGTGACCATGGACTTGGAGCTGCAGGCTCCCCTTGTTGCCAAGTAGAAAGAGGAGCTGCCTGAGATGGAACCAAATAGACCCACACGACGCAGAGTGAGAGGGAGAGAGCAAAGAGATGAAGTCCAGGTGACAATTACTTGGACTACTGGATCCAGCTATACCTGAACCACACACCCAAGTTACAGGACACGGCCAGTTCTCCTTTGGCATAAGTCAACTTGAGTTGGGTTTCTTTCATTTGCAAATAAAAGTGAATAATCTTAAATACAGAAGGTGTTTAGGTGTGAGAGTGGAAGTCTCTGAGAGAGAAAACGAACAGCAGTGTGGTCGTGTATGGGGAGGCACGTGTGGCTGTAAACGTAAGACAGTGTGCATGAGCCAGGCAAGGATGTGCTTGCAGGTATGAGCAGGTAAGACTGTGTATAGCCCAAGGGTGTGAAATGAACCTTCTTCATTCAAAAGACAAAACCGATCGGAGGAAGCCAGAGTTGTGATAGGGCCTCACCACTGCCACCTTCACTTTGGAGCCCAGTCCTGCCAAACACAGAGCAGCAGCAGCAGCATTCTTGGCCTCCTTGGGTGACAGCTGCACTTCAAGAGGGGAAGGCCACTGGGAGAAGTGGAGGGAGGAAAAGGCGGAAAGAGGAGGGAGGGGTTGATTTCTAATCAGCCAGTGAGAGCTGTTTGCAAAACAACATCATAGGAACCCTGGCCAGGTAGTTCGGTTGGTTAGAGCATCGTCATAATACACCAAGGTTGTGGGTTCAATCCCCAGTCAGGGCACAACTAAGAATCAACCAATGGATACATAAATAAGTGGAACAACAAATCAGTGTTTCTCTCTCTCTCTCTCTCTCTCTCCCTTCTCTCTAAAATAAATAAGTAATTAAAAAAAAAACATTATAGTAACCTAAAAGAGCCAGAAAGGGACTCCAGTCACCAAGGCTCATGGCCCCAAGGATTTAGGGAACAAAGTTCATACAGTTCCTCCCAGAGTCAGAGGATCTACAGAGACAGAATCTAAAAATCCAATATTCAGACCATCGATGCAAAACTGAAGGAAAACAGTACTGTGGGACTCGACTAAAGAGATACAGGAGACGGCGTGAGAGTGCCCAGCCCCATGCTCAGTGTCACAGGACTGGCTGTCCAGGGTCTGGTGTGCCTGCGGCTAGTCCTTGGGGAACCAGTGTTGGCTCTCAGGGTCCCCTGTGTTCTTGTCTTGAAGTGCACACAATCCCGTGTTTAATCTTCCAGTCTGGATTTTTTGCCCCAGGTGGCCATAGAGCTTCTCCGTGGTTTTGGAATCTTCCAGACTTTAGCAGATCACCTGCTTGCTGTCCCTGGACATGGCCTTTTCTGTGACATTGGCTGTGACATCAGTGAGTTGTGTCTCTGGTGCTGGGGGAACCAGTCGGTGCTAAAGCCCTGAACTCTATCTGAGGAAGAGGACACACTCTAGCAGCGAAAACCCTGCTGCTTCTCTTGTGCACAGGGAGGCCGGGGGCACTTGACTCAACCTCCCCGAGGCTGTCTTGCATCTATACATATGAGGGTAAGAACGCTGCCACAGCAGAGCCACTGAGAGGGACAGATGAGATCTTGCATGCAAAGGGCCAAAGGTGATGCTCAGTGAGTGACTGGTATTAATATCATTTCCCTTTCCCTGCACGAGTGGGGTCCTGTCACTCACAATTATGAGACTCCTAACTAGGACTCTCTGAAGGGTTGACCTGGGCAGAGGACACAGTGTGCGAACATGAGAGTGTGTGAGTTATATGGAAGTGTGCAAGGGGGTACTGCGTGTATATGAGGTGTGTGTGATGTAAATTGTGTGTGCGGCACATGGGTTGTGCATTGCAGTATGGCTGTGGGAGGTGTGGAGTTGGGAGTACAGGTGTATGAGGTGTGAGTTGTGTACATGTACAGTGTGTGTAAGGAGTGAGTGTTCGAGTGTGGGTTATGTGTAGGAGTGTGTGTGTGCACAGCCATGGAAGCTAGATTTATGGGGTTGGCTCTTTGGGTCTGGAATGTCCCTTACGATGACCACCCCTAATACTGCTACCACTCACCACCTCCTTCCCTCTCTTAGGAGCCAGTCCCCTTCATTTTCTAGTGCCCCCAGTGCCCCATTGGTGGTGGCCCCAGCCCCGCAGTTGCCCCAGCTTGGAGACCCTGGTCCTGACCAACATCCCTAACCCACCAAACCGGAAAGAGGTGACTTCGCCCACGAAGTCCACGCGGGGCTGGCGACCTCTGGTGACCAGGCACAGGCCCAGAAGTCCCCGGTGGACGTCACTGGGACAGGGATAGTCAGGCCGCAGACAGGAGTGCCCAGGGGTCGGGGCGCTTCTGGCGGACCCTCGTAGAACTGCAGGTAGGAGCCGGGGGCGCACGAATCTGCTGACGCTGGAGCAGAGGCGTTGGGCGCTGGGGACGCCTGAGGCGCCGGAGAGGCCGAGGTCAGGCTGTAGACCAGGAAGAAGCGGAACTGAAAGCGAATCCTGTCGCTAGGGGTCGCCGCTCGCACCCAGAGCCCGCAGTCGGTGTCCGAGACCACGAAGTAGAACTTGCGCGATGCGGAGTGAGAGCGCAGCAGCAGCCCGTCCCCCTGCCACGTCTGTCCGCAGAGGTCCACCAGGTTGGCTGCAGCGAAAAAGCACGGACCCTGAAGCCACGCACCTCATTCCAAGCCTGGTTCGGTCTCCCGCTGACTGCATGACCCAGAGTAAGGTCCTCATCCTCTCTGAGCCTCAGTTTACCCATCGGTAAAATGGGGATGAGCAAGCAATCTCTGAAATTTTGTGAGGATTAAATAATATAATTCACACCCTCCATCTCTTATTCAAAAACCCTAGAAGGTGTTTCAGAACGTTCTAGATTTTACAAAGATAATATGATGTGTATATAGGGTGAGGCAGAAGTAGGTTTACAGTTGTGAGTACAGCAGTTCATTCTTGTATTGTTATGTTTTTCCAAATATATATTTCCCATTTATTTTTTCTTTTTAAAAACATTTTTTAAAGATTTTATTCATTTTTAGAGAGAGGAAAAGAGAAGGATAAAGAGAGGGAGAGAAACATCAATGTGTGGTTGCCTCTCCAGCACCCCATACTGGGGACCTGGCCCACAACCCAGGCGTGAGCCCTGACTGGGAATCGAACTGGCTACCCTTTGGTGTGCATCCTGTACTCAATCCACTGAGTAATAAATACCAGCCAGGGCCTGTTATTTATTAATTATTGTATTAATTTACACACAAGCCACTGTGACCCTGTTAATACTTTTGCCACACCCTGAACTGCAGGGTGCAGCCCTCCATGGTCACATTTTCAGAGCAACTGTGAGAACATTTACCCTAAGCAGGACAAATAAAGACAAATAAAGCTTCCTGTCAGTTCCAGTCGGGTATCGCCAGTAAATTAGTTAAGAATAAATTTTGGTTTTCACCAGGCATCGCAGGTTCGATTCCCAGTCAGGGCACATGCCTAGGTTGCAGGCCATGTCTCCTAGCAACCGCACATTGATGTTTCTCTCTCTGTCTCTCTCTCTCCTTCCCTTCCCTCTCTAAAAATAAATAAATAAAATCTTAAAAAAAAAAAAGCTTTAAAAAAAAAGAATAAATTTTGGTTTTCACAGCTTTTTGTATTTGGGGATTCTGGACATGTACGTGCTCAGTGCGTAAGGCACTTAATGAGTGTTCCAGCCGTGTCAGCTGTTACTGTTGCCCTACTTACAGGTCGAGTAAACTGAGCTGGGCACCTGCCCGCCCCAGCAGCCTTTCCTTCTCCTGGCTAAAAGAACTCTGATGTAGCCCTGGCTGGTGTGGCTCAGTGGATTGAGTGCCAGCCTGCAGGTCACCGGTTCAATTCCCAGTCAGGGCACATGCCTGGGTTGCAGGCTGGGTCCCCAGTTGGGGGCGCAGGAGAGGCAACCGCACATTGATGTTTCTCTCTCTCTCTTCCCCTCTCTCTAAAAAATAAATAAATAAAATCTTTTTTAAAAATAATTTTTAAAAAAAGCAAAACCCTGACTTAGCCTCAGCTGTCAGGGAGCAACATGTCCATGTGGGGGATGAGGTGTAGTGAGAGAGCTGAGCACCTTCAGCGTGCCAGGTTGTGTGAGAGTCTCGTACGGCTGATCTCATCTTACATGCACAGTAAATTCTCTTAAGGGGCAAGGGCCTGCTAGGATTCCATTTTACTGCTGAAGAAGCTGAGACCTAGCGAGTTGAAACAATGATCTCAATGGTAGCAATGCAGGAAGAGGCAGAGTGAGTTGTGAACACAGGGTTTCCGCTGCCAGATCTGAGGGCTCTCCCACCCATGCCAGACGCCTGCTTCTGGGCGACTTTGAGCTCTAGTCTTCCAGAGGGGTTTGGGTAGACTTGGGGGCCCCAGGCAAGACTGGGCACAGGGTTTCCCGGCCTCCCCCAACTCAAGATGTCCCAGCCCGTCAGGATGAGTGCTGGTTGGGGAAACAGCCTTTAAGGGTGGTGGGGTCTGGATCTCCTGCCCACCCCAGCCAAGTCCCTGTACACTCACCTGTCTCCAGAGGAGACGCAGTCAGGGCGGCTGCCCCCAGCAGGAGCAGCCTTTGGGGCAGCTGCAGAAGATGGGCCTCCATCCAGGCCTTGCTGTGTCCAGCGACAGGGCAGACCTGCAGAGCCTTCAGTTTGGGGTCTTCGGGGAAACTGAGGTATGGGGGCCTGGCCAGGCCAGTGTGGAGGCTGACAGGAGATGAGGCGCAAGGGGCGGCAAGTTCAGCAGCTCCTCTGGTCTCTTCACAGTGATCTTTGTGCTCCGGTTCCAGATCCTCCTTCAGATCAGGACTGTGTCTGAAGTTGTCATGGAGATTTGGGGCTGGGGCCGGAGGGGGAGGGGGGGAGAAGGTGGGGGGAGATGTCTGCTCACCCCCTGCCAGACAGGACACTCAGATCCTGTTCAGCCACAGGGCTTCTGGGAAGGGGACCCACAGCCCCCTCTTTCCCTACAATGTTGCTGCCTTCCTGGATAAGTCGGCACCCGAGGGACTGAGAAGGCCCTGGACGCCATAGGAACCTCTGGGAGGGCCTGGGGAGGTGGCAGTGAGTGGTAAAGGAGCACCAGCCCAGGAGTCAGCTCTACTGCAAAGAATTCCTGCCTTCGGGGCCGCGGCACTCACAGTTCCCTCCACCTGGAGCGCTTTTGTCCCATAGGGGTCCACAGCTGGCTTCTTCATGTCATTCAGGCCTTAGGCCAAGTGTCCCCTCCTCAGACCACACATCCCTGAGCACCTCTCACTCTGAATTGGCACCCTCCTTCCTTGTCACCCAATCACATCAGCACTCACTGGGATCATTTGCTTATTGAAATCTTGTACATGCAGTCTGTGGGCCCCCACTAAAGTAACAGTCCATGACTGCCTTGTTGATCTCCAAACCCCTAGGTCATGGTGCACATAGTGTCCGGCGCAGGGATGGAGCCCAGGAGATACGGATGAATGTGCAGCGCTGAGCAGGTGGCCCCCCTTTTCCAGGGTGTTACTGCCCCGTGTGTAAAAGGAAGGGCTTGACCCATTTCAGGCTTTTTCAAAACTTATTCATAGAAAAATTTTTGTTCAAAAGGTTCTTTACATGGAACCTTAATATACAAAACTGAAACTTTTTTTTTTAGATTTTATTTATTTATTTTTTTCGAGAGGGAAGGGAAGGAGAGAGAGAAACACCAATGTGTGGTTGCTGGGGGCCATGGCCTGCAACTCAGGCATGTGCCCTGACTGGGAATCGAACCTGCAATGCTTTGGTTCTCAGCCCGCGCTCAATCCACTGAGCTATGCCAGCCAGGGCCAAAACTGAAACTTTTCAAGTCTCAGTTTTCTCATCTGAAAAATGGGATAATGATGGCTCTAATTTCACAGGCATGTTGTAGGGGTGAAGTGACCTGATACAGACTGGGCACATACAATAGTGTCTGTCACATTGTAAAATGCCTGTGCGTGTTCGGCTGGATGATGACTTTTTTTTTTAGATTTTATTTACTTATCTTTAGAGAGAGGGGAAGGGAGGGAGAAAGACAGGGAGAGAACATCGATGAGTGACAGATACATTGATAGGTTGCCTCTCACACGCTCCCAACTGGGGACCTGGCCCACAACCGAGGCATGTGCCCTGACTGGGAATTGAACCGGCAACTTTTTGGTTCACAGGCCAGCACTCAATCCACTGAGACACACCAGCTAGGGCTGGATGATGACTCTTAAGGTCATTATGAGTCATTAAGGTCATTAAATCATCATTATGATTTAAACAGAGGTGCTCCATGTTTCAAGAAACCCCAGTAGAAGCCTTTTCGACACCACCTCCAAGTGCCAGGACTCCACAGGGAGGTGAAAATCACCGGTCCGATGCTCTCCCTTCTAGCACTGACGTCCAAGGCGACCTTGATGCCCTATTGTGTATGATGCCCAAGGCTAGGCCTTGGGGGACTTGAGGGTACTCTACTCTGCCTTCCGCAGGAATGGATTTCCTATGAAGCTCGTAATGCTTAAGCTTTAGATACATTATTTGCATGGGGTTATTTAATTTTACAAAATTTCCAAAAGTGAGATATTTTAACCACGGTTGGTTCAGACCACTGTCTCTTTCCACTGAATCTCTCCATCATAACACTCTCCAGGTCAGATGGCCGCAGGCCTTTATGGGATCTGACTGAAGGGACGTCGGCGTGGGTTTAGGTCTGGGGGTGTATATACTCGCAGGGCCCTATCTCCTTGCATGTGTGGTCTTACCATTTCTAGGTGCCCCAGAATAGCTTCCCTCCCAGAATACTGCTAGTGCCCACTGCGCTGCCCTCCCCAGTGTTGTGATGTGAAGGTGCAGGACAGAGCTCAGTACTTTGCCGGGCCCTGTGGTACGAGGGTATTGGAGGAGAAATAGGTTTGAAATGTATGACGCCTGAGCTAGTCGATGGAAAAACCCTCCCAAATCTTACAGCTCATACATGTAAGAAATGTGATAGAAGTTATCCCAAGTTTGATGACAAGCCTTAAGAGTATAAATAACCTTACCAATAATGAATTGCAAAGTAAAGAAAAAAATAAAAATGATCACTAATAAAAAACACTAATTTTGATTGATTGTGCTGGAGGAAAGACTGAAATTTTTTTAAAGATTTTATTTATTTATTTTTAGAGAGGGAAGGGAGGGAGAAAGAGAGAGAGAGAGAGAAACATCAATGTGCGGTTGCTGGGGGCCGTGGCCTGCAACCCAGGCATGTGCCCTGACTGGGAATCGAACCTGCGATGCTTTGGTTTGAATTATTTTTTTAGTCCTGCTTTAGAAAATGCCATACCGCTATTGTTACATAAGAGATAAAAGAGCTTGCAGCCAAAAAACTAAGTAAAGAGTATTACAGAGGAGTGCTAGTCAGTTGATTAGTAACAGTTTATTATTACTTTGGATTTATATTGTTTGTGGTATTTTTCAGGTAAAGTTTTGATTTTTTTCATTCTAAATAAATACTCACTTTAGGGAGGGGGGTGGGAGGACTTGAATGGGAGTAAGGGGGCGAAAACTGTACTTGAACATTCATATAAATAAATAAATAAATAAATACTCACTTTCAAGCTTGTCTTTGTGTTTATAATTTTATATTTTTAAAGAGGACCCTTAGCCTTGGCTGGTGTGGCTCAGTGGATTGAGTACCAGCCATTGCAAACCAAAGGGTCGCAGGTTCGATTCCCAGTCAGGGCACATGCCAGGATTGCAGGCCAGGTCCCCAGGAGAGGGCGTGCACGAGACAACCACACATTGATGTTTCTCTCCCTCTCTTTCTCCCTCTCTTCCTCTCTCTCTACAAATAAATAAATAAATAAAATCTTAAAAATCAATAAATAGAGAGGGCCCTCAGATTGTCCATATTCATGTCCCGCAACACCTGCCTCAGGGAGCACACAGCGTGGTAGGGACTTCATGTTAAACAAATGATAATCATTGCCATTTTAAAAATGAACAGAAAAAAAGAGAGAACAGAAAACAAATTATTAAGTAAATTGCCATCTTAATTGTAATAGGAACTTGAGGTCCTTGGGGAAGTCAGGGAGGGCTTCCCACAGGAGGGCGTCTCTGAGTGGGGCCCTGAAGGACATGCAGGAGCTTCTGTGCAGAAACGACACTCCATGCCTTCCAGGCAGAGTGCCCAGGACATGTCGCAGTCACAGGAAAACTGCTTCTGGGAGCAGGCTGGCGTGGCTGAGACGTGCTGCACGGAGCAGTGGATGTGAGTGCGACCCTATCGACAATGACTTCCCAGCCCCTTGACTGGGCCGTGTGCCTGTCAAGGCACCCTTCCCCCCTTCCTGACCAGGGACAAACTCCTCATAGAAACTTTCACGTTTCTGGTGACCATTTCTTAAGTGTTCACAACACTCCAGGCACTGGTGCAAGCTTGTCACATGCTTACCACACTTAAGCTTCACAGTGACCCTACAAAGAAGGCACTCTTTTTTTCTTAGGTTTTATTTATTTGTTTTTAGAGAGAGAGGAGGGAGGGAGAAAAAGGGAGGGAGAGAAGCATCTATGTGCGAGAGGAAACCTTGATACGTTGCCTCTCACACACGACCACTGGGGACTGTGCCCGCAACCCAGGCCTGTGCCCTGACAAGGAATCCAGCAGGCAACATTTGCTCTGCGGGATGATGCTCAACCAACAAAGCCATGCTGGCCAGGGTCAAAAGGGCACTCCTATGAGCCTCATTAAAGTGATGAGACATCCGAGTGCGAGTAATGACAATACATAAGTTTAATAAGGTAAGGGAAGAATGATATCCCCCCAGGTTTCATTTCCTAGCTGTGCTGGGCAAGTGACTTAACTTCTCTGTGCCTCCATCTTCTCATCTATAAGATAGAGGCAATACTAAAGTATCTTATTGGGTTATTGGGAAGATTAAGTTAAAAGAAGGATGTAAATTCATTTTTCAAATATCACTAGTCTCTATTTAGGCACTGGAGATATTTTGGGGACCAAAGTAAACAAAACTCTGTTCTTGTGGAACTGACGTTCCAGTGTAGAGTAAATGAGTGAAATGTATGGTGTATTGAATAGTGATGAATATTAAGAAGAAAATACATAAAACAATGCTGGGAGATATGAAATGTCAGAGAGATGTTGAAATTGTGATAAGATAGCCAAGGGGTGAGGGGATCTCAAGGAGGAGGGTCTTTTGAGTAAAGATATTAAGGAAGGAAGTGAAGGAGTCAGCCATGCAGTTATTTGAAGGAAGAGCATGTTAGGCAGAGGGAACAGCAAGTGCAAAGGTCCTGAGGCAGGAGTATACCTGGCACAGGCAATGCCAGTGTGGAGTGAATGCGGCAACTCAGAGGCTGCTAGAGGAGTCAGATCGCATGGGGCCCTGGAGGTCGGTGTGAGGACTTCGGCTTTTTCTCTGAGGTGAGAACCACTGGACAAAGCCAGATACCTCAGGACCAGATGGAAGACTATTGACCAGTCTAGAAATGATGGTGGACTGCACCAGGATAGCAAGAGGTGGGCAGATTCTGGACATATTTTGAAGGCACAGCCAGTAGGAGTTTCTGGCAGGTTAGACTCGGGGTGTGAAAGAAAGGGTGAGTCAAGGATGGCACCCTGTTTTTCACCCGAGCATCTGGAAGGATGTTATTGCCATAACTGGGATGGGGAGAGACTCTTGGGGTAGGAGCAGGGTTGGGGGGTAATAAAGAGCTCGGTTTGGGACACATTCAGATTGAGATGCCTCTTAGACGTTCCAGGGGAGAGGACAAGTAGTGGTGAATCTCCAGGTCTTGAGTACGGGGGGGGGGGGGGGGGGGGGGGGGGGGGGGGGGGAGTGTGGGCTGGAGGTATGATTTGCATGTACTGGAAGTAGTCAGTACATGGGTGGAATGTAAAGCCACAGATGGGGTGATACTGCCCTGCCAGTGAGCATAGAGAGAGAAGAGGAGAGGGCAAGGGGCTTGGGCGGTGCCCTAACCCTGACCCTGGAGAAATCAGCTAGTACCCAAGGTTCCGGAGGGGAAAACGTCCACTAGGGGGCAGTCAAAGCCAGTAATACAAGGATGAGGAACCCTGCCAAGCGTCCTAGATACAGCCACTGGGAGGCTGCAGGATGCCCCTCAGCTTACGTGCCCTGATGATGGCAGCTCACCGAGAGGCCAAGAGCTGTCAGTATCTCGGGACTGAGGCTCTGTCTCATGGCTGCATGTTCAGGTAACTGTAGAGATGGACCATCGCCCCGCCCAACCAACGTGCCCTTAATATTCTGTACAAGGGGTCAGGAGGTGGATTCTCTCTCAGGGCTTTTCCCCCTCAGACCTTCTTTTCTTGTTCTTTTTGAATGACAGCCTACGCTCAGTGCCATTCCACGTTAGTTCCAGATGAATACTTAGACCTTCTCTGAGCCTTGGATTTGGGCCAATGCTTCCGCATCACGGATATCACATCTCATCCGTCACGTTCTTTTAGGCAACTTGCAGTTCGGGAAGCTACTAGTAAACAGCGCTTCACTGACACCAGTTCCAGGCCTGGTGCTTTGAATGCCTTCACTTCAAGTGTTCGCTGTGGCAGCATAACTCCCTCACTCCAGGTGCAAGCCCCGGGGCAGGTCCGACCATCTCCTTCCACAGAGGGAAGGCCGAAGTCCAGAGGGATGGGGGCCTTGTTCAAGGGAGCCCGTGAAGTGGGAGGCTGAGCTAGGACCGCTCATTTCCACAGGGCTGCAGACCCCATTCTCTTCTCACAGTGTCATCCCACTTGGACCTTGACTCCTAATGTGCCCAGCCCTGCCTTAGGGGCTGGAGTACAGAGGTAGGACACCCTTCTGCTCTCGGACAGTCCAGAGACTAGCAGACAAGCAAAGCAAAAGTACAATTCAGTATTGTAAGAGCCAAGTGTGTGGGAACAGAGAGGGGGTAACCCAGTCTTCTCCAGAGCAGAGAAACCAGGGAATAATAAAATTAACAAGTATTAATTAAATGAATAAATAATAATTACTATTAAAATTTATCATTAATGATTGCATTAATCACAATTAAGGTATTAGGGGCTTTCTGTTTGCTAGGGACTGTTTTCATGTATCAGCTCATTTACCCTTCAGTGGGTCCTACTGTCATTCCCATTTTACAGATGAAGAAGTCGAGGCACAAAGATGAAGTGGGGGACCAGTCTGCCTCTCAGAGGAAAAATCGTCAGAGCTGAAACCTCAGGTCTGAGAAGGACCTACCCATGTGAAGAGAGGGCCATCAGTGTTCCAGGCAGAAGGATAAACTTGCACGTAGCCATGGTAAGCTAAAGAGAAACCTGGAATAATTACAACAAAAATAACAATGGCTGGTGCTCTGTCTCCTCCTGGCTTGGTAAGGCGCTGTGCCATGGGCGTTTGTGGGACTCATGGTATGACCTCAGTGATGGGACATGTTGCAACATCATCAGGTACTTAAGGATATGCCTGCTTTGCTGTGATTCAGATAATACTGACTCAGCTTTGTGGTAAAGCACAAGTGTAACACAGTCGGTCAGGGTAGATTGTAGGGTGCATGTGGTTCTGAATGACACCCCAATTCTGATCACAGCATGTTATTGATTCCCACTGTTGAGGGTTGCCTGCACCCCGGTGAGGGCCAGCTCACATCTTAGCAGTGTCAGAATACTAGGGTTGCCTCTCATGTCCACTCCTGTAAAATCTACAGTCCAGTGGGTGAGGTGGTAAGAGCCAGGGTGTGCAGTAATTGGATCAAGGGGCAACACCTTAGGGCTTGCTAAATAGCCTGTAACCAATCAGAGCGAGAGTGTGAACAGGGACACACAGACAGCGATTTCTCCCAGTGTGGTAGGTGGGATGGTGTCCACCCAAAATTCATACCCACTCAGAATCTCAGAGTGAGACTATTTGGAAATAATGTGTTTCCAGATATAATAAATTAAGATGAAGTCCTACTGGATTAGGGTGGGCCCCAAGTCCAATGCCTGGTGTCCTCATAAGAAGAGGAGAGGGCACCCAGAGGCATATACAGACGAAGAAAGACCCTGTGGAGATGGAGATAGAGAATGGGGTTATGCAGCCATGAGCCAAGGAACATCAGGAGCCACCAGAAGCCGAAAAGACAAAGCAGAATCCTTTCTTGGAGCCTTCACGGGGAGCATGGCCCACGGAAACCTTCGTTCTGGAGTTCCAGATTCCAGAACTGTGAAATAATACATTTCTGTTATTGTAAGCTGCCCAGTTTGTAGAAATTCGTTATGGCATCCCTAGGAAACGGTACACACAGAAAGGGAGGTCTCCATAGTAAGAACCCTAATCCTGATGCAGCAGGAGGGTGTACGGTCCTTCACTCTCCTAATACCTGAGGACCAGTCTCCAGCCAGAGGAATGTGCCACATCCATCCCCAGTTATGGTCTCAGTAATGACTGAGGAGAAACAGGAGGAACATTCACACCGAGAAGGTGACAAGTGGACCATCAAAGTCACCACCTAGAAGTTAAGGCACTATGGCCTTTTATCCCACCCAATGTGCACATGTGACTGGTGTATTAATAGAAAGGTTTGTTTTAAGTGGATAAGATATTAATATATTGGGTCACCCTTATTACACTGAATCATTCTGTAATAAATGCAAGTAATTTTCAAAAGGCTACCTCTGGTCAGTTCCCACATTACGACATTAAAGTTGGTGGAGTGAATATAACACAGTTCGCCCTGGGTCTTAGCTCCTGCCTCCTCCATCCTTGTCAGTAGATAACTCCCGGGTGTACTAGTCCAAACTGTATTTGTCAAAGGGAAACTCAGCCGTAGAATATGTACTGATCCATTGCGGTGGCAGGGAAGCATGTCAATAGAACATCTACCGTGTCCCCGTGAATGGCACTTCCTGGATGAGGCAGCCCTGGCTCCGCCCACCCTCCCCAGGTGGTGAGCCAGTTCGACCCTTCACTGCAATTTTTGGCTCGGGATTTTTCCCCTTGTTTGCCACTGGGTCTTGGGAAAACAGATGATGACATTTAAAAACTGCGTGTGCTTTGTACATACTTTATGAATCTGTCTCGGTTTCAAGCCTTGCTCATCCAGGAAAAATATCCTACTCCTAACCACTTCCGGACTTAGACTGTTAATCTTTAATCAGACTGATGCGCATTCACATGCACTCATTTAGCGAGCAGGTCTTGTCTGTGTCTTGAGCAGGTCTTGAGTAGCGAGGCTGTGCTACTCAAGGAGCTGATGCTGTAGAAAGAAACAGGAAATGAGCGCGATCGCTTCAGATGGAGCTTGAGGGAAATACACAGGAATGTGATCGTGGGGGCATGAGAGGGGCATCCACTCCTGACAGGCTGATCAGAGAGGATTTCTCTGCGGAGGTGACATTTGGGCTGAGATCTGAGGGCGCCAGGTATCTGGAGAAAAGCCTTATTAGCAGAGGGAATAGCATTTGCTAAGGGCCCTGAGGCAGGAAAGTACTAGGTACAGTGGCTAAAGCACAGTGAACAGGCGACAATACTAATATGAGTTTGGAGTTAGGAGTGGCCAGGTTGTAAAGGGTCCATGACAAATTACCACAAATTCAGGGGGTTAAAAACAATCTTGAATTCTGAAAGTCAGAAGTTTAAAATGGGTGTCAGTGAGCCGAGATCAGAATGTTGGCAGGGCTGCCTTCCTGCTGGAGGCTCTGAGGACGAATCGCTTCCCCTCCTTGTTCCGCTTCTGAAGGCTGCCTGCCTTCCTCGGGGCTCCTTCCACCTTCAGAGTCAGCTGTGACACGTCTCCTCTGACTCAGGCTTTCCTACCTCCCTTGCAATCACATCAGGCCCACCCAGGTGATGCAGGGTGATCTCTCCATTTCAACGTCTTTAACCTACTCTCACGGCAGAGTCCCTTTTGCCACACAAGGGAACATATTCACAGGTTTTGGGAATTAAGACATGGACATCTGTCTTATTCCATGTAGGCTGCTTGTAATAAAAATACCATAGGCTGGGTGGCTTGGAAACATAACTTTATTTCTTACAGTGCTGGAGGCTGGGAAGTTCAAGATCAAGGCCCTGGAAGATTTCATGTTTTGGTTCACGTAGACACCTGTCTTCTTGTCTTTGGACTATATCCTCACATGGTGGAAGGGTCCAGGGAGTTCTCTGGAATCTCTTTTATGAGGGCTCTAATCCCATTCATGAGCGCCACACCCTCATAACCTACTCACCCCAAAGGTCCTACCTCCAAATACCATGACATTGGGCATTAGGGTTTAACCTATGAACTTCATGGGGACAAAACACTCAATCTATAACAACATCCTTTTGGGGCTGACATTATCCTGCCTACTATAGTCCTGCAGGGGCTATGAAAAGGAGTTTAAATTTTGTTAAAGTGCAAAAGGATGCCAAAATGAAGTGACATGGTCTAATTCATATTTATATTTATTTTTTAAATTTATTTTTATTTAATCAAAGCATACATATTTCTTTTACATTCAATTATTTTGTATTAGTTTCAGGCAGACAGTCATTGACTTTACAAAGTGATCCCTGCAATATTTCCAGTACCCACCCGGCACCATACATAGTTATCGTAATGTTATTGACTATATTCCCCATCCTGTACTTTACATGATGATGTTGGGAACTGCCCTGCCTGGTTTCAGAAGCTGTAACCGCCCCCCCAAGGCTAAGGCTGAGGGAATGACCTTAGACCGTAAGCCACTAAGGAGACAAAGCTTATCTCCCTGGTAGGAACACACTTCTGCTCCTTTTACTTCATCCATAACTGGCCCCCAAAGATTCCCAAAAGGGGGGAATGACCTAAGACAGTCACGATCACATGGAAGGCCCCCAAGGAAGGACTTGGGGTGCTACAGCAAAAGGGGGTGATGGACCTCACCCCACGGCTTTGACAAAGCCTGAGTCCTTATCCTGTCTGCCAGAAGTCTCCTAATCTCTTGGCTGCCTTACTTCCTCTGCCTGACTTAAGCCTGAAACAATGACAGAGGGTGGTGCAGCCCTGTGCTGGAAAGGGTGGGTTCCTCAGGCAATCAGGCCTAAGAAAGAATATGTAAAATCCTGTGAAACCTGCTTTGTTTAGAATGTTCTCAATTAAATGATAAGTGTCCAAGCAAGAAGTGAGTTTATTCCTCATAAGTTTTATGGCTCTTTAGCTATCAGACCCTGACCCAGAACAGGCCCTCAGGGTTCTTTGTTATCAGTTGTTCGATCCTCACTGCCTGACAATGATTAATGAACTTTATCTGTAATCCTGTGCAAAAGGAACCTAACAAAAGCTCATTGAGGAAAAGACTCTTGGCCCTTTTCCTTTGAGGGATTGGCCACCTTTCCTCCCCAAGCAGATCATGTCTTGGTAGACTTACTCTCATCCTTGGCAGCAAGGAGGGCCCTACCGGCAGAGTGCCCCCACATCTGGCGCCAGAACAGGGACCTGAAGATTTGGGACCTGCTTAGACCAAAGACTATGAGCCATCATCACGGATGACATGCCTAAGAGGATGGAAATTAGCGCTTTCATCCCCCCAGGGACAGGGACATCTCTTGGTAAGGCCTCCAGGAGGTCACAGATAAGAGGAAAGGTTACGGCCGTGCTGGCCCTGGAGTGGTTTTCTTCTCATTTCTCTCCTCTGCACCCCCTCCCATGAATAGGAGTCTTGCTTTCTCTCTCCCAAGCACTTACCCTACCTGGGTTTAGACTTGGGGAGGAGAAAGCAAAGACTTTCCCTTTTACCAGCTTTTGTAGCGAGGTATTTATAAGCGTTTCAGCTTCTTGCTGAACCCCGAAGAAAAGAGGCACTTCCTTCTTCCGGCTCAAGATCTCGGGCGTCCCTACATGAGTGGGGGCCTCCCGGAGGTGTCTGGGGTCTAATCCCTGAGACGTGCAGGGGCCTCACAGGGAATTCCATCCCACGCAATTTAACTTTTGACTCATCTGGGGAAGCGCGATCTAAGGGTTGGTCACCCAGCGCTCCGAGCCCTCCCAGCTAACTGGTCTAGACGAGTGGGAAGAGAAACCGAGACCCGTAAGCAGAGTTAGGGTACCCGAAATATCCAGTACCCCTCTCCCTATCTTCCACCAACACCACATTTTGGACCCACTACACTCTCACTAGCAAGAAATGGGATCTGAGGGTGCAGGCAGAGTGAAAGTGAAACTGAAACTGATTTTGTAATTGCCGCGCTTGTGGCGGAAGGAATTTCAGAAAAGGTTCCTTTATTTTAAGGAATTTTTTAAAAGGTTTCTACAAATCCTCAACCATGGGGAACGAGCTCTCTAAGGAACAAGAGCAATGTTTTAAACTAATTTAGCAGCTTTTTAGGGCCGTTAAATGCCTCCCTGATAAGGGATCTTTAGAGGTGGAAATATGGGAACAAGCAGGACAGAGAGGTCCTCATAGTCAGGAATGCCTAGACAAAGAGAGAAGGGGCCTGTGGATGGTGGCGGCGGAGACTCTAGACGCCTGCCGAACCCTTCCTGTGGGTCGCCCCAGCGGCGGTAAGCGTCATGGTGCGCCTGGTGAGCCCAGCCGGGACACCGGTGTCCAGTGTGCCTGTGTTTGCAGCACGGTGGGGCCTGGTCTTTCTGCCAAGGACCGGCAGCAGCTGAAGGCAGAGTTGGGCCTCCTCACCTCCCCTCCTCCCTGTGCAAACGGGAGCAACCTTTCCCCGCATCCAGTGCCAGGTGCAGTCCTGACCCGCTGGACCCACTGGACTCCCACCCCCCTCCCCGGGGCCGTGGTTCCACACAGAGCCTTGCCTTGGCCAGCACCTAGCAGCAGACTTAGAACTGGCTCAGACAGCATGTCATGGAGGGGAGTTCCAGCCAGGTCATCCCTAAGATAAGGGACAGCAGCCCTAGTACTTTGGGAAGTTGCCAGCATGCTTAATTTCAAGAAACGGGTTTCTATTTGGTTTGCATTTCTATACCTAAGATAGGGGGCATTTCTCAGCCCTGCAGAAGTATGTGCACTCTTAAATGTTTTGGTCTGAATGGGCAAGTTGGACAAATTCAGCCTTATGTCCTTCCTGCCCCACTTAATATCTGGGGCAGGGACCTCCTCACTCAGTGGGGAATACAAATCAGCCTGCTGCCTTTTCCTTAGCAGCCACTGTCCAAATTCAGACTTAAATTCTAGATTCTTAAGTGATCAGGCTAGACAGGAATTAGATTTGGTTAACCAATACCTTTCTTCCAGGAAATAGAAAACTACCCATCAGAATTTCAGTGTGCAGTTGCTGATTTTGTAGGCGATCTTAATATTCATTTACCTTCTGATAAACTTCTCCCAAACCTCCCCACTCTTAATATCCGCACAGGGGAAAAATTCAGTGTCACTCATATTCCTAAAGCTGGAACCGTCTTCACTGACGGTTCAGGAAAAACAGGGAGAGCTGCTATCTGCTGGAAAGAAGGGAATGAGTGGAAACACTTCTTTCTGGAGGGCACTCTTTCCCCCAGTGGGTGGAAATTTCAGGGGCTATTCTTGCCCTCCAGCATTGGCCCAAAAGGCCTCTTAACTTAGTTTGTGACTCTGGTTATACTGTATGTACACTCCTCCATATAGATCAGGCCCTACTAAAAGGGTCCTTTGAGCCTCAGTTACTAAGTCTATTTTTAACCCTGTAAAGTCTTTTAGATAAAAGGAAGCACCCCTTATTTGTCACCCATATCCGATCTCATTCAGGCTTGCCTGGTCCCATGGCAGAGGGTAATTCTCAGGCTGATGCCCTTGCCAGTCTAACAGATACTTTTCAGTCTGCGGTAATGTCTCATCAATTTTTTCACCAAAATAGTCAGGCCCTATGTAAAGAATTTAATATTTCACAGGCCCAAGCAAAACAAATGATGAGAGAATGTCCAGATTGTCAAGTGCTTTCCAAAGTGCCCCCTACTTTTGGCATTAACCCTAGAGGGTTGCAATCTCAAATAATTCGATAAGCAGATGTTACTCACTATCCCCCTCTTCATTTCATAATATACTCAATTGTTGAAAGAGCTCACCAGACCTTGAAAACATTATTAAACAAATAAAAGGGGGGAGCCAAGAAACATCCCCCAGGAATTTAACCATGCTAGCAATATATAGGTACAATTTTTTTACATTGTGATGATAATCTGAAGTCACCCATAGACAAACACTTTGTACAAAACAGGCCTGCAGGCCCACACCCTTTGGTCTTATACAAAGACCCCTTAGGGGAAGGAAGATGGTAAGGCCCAGCTGAACTATTAACTTGGGGAAGCGGGTATGCTTGTGTTTACTCTCCAGGAGGACCTTTGGAGCTGCCAGTGAAGAGGGTGAAGCCATATCACAGAAAAGGCTTCCCTGGCCGCGGTCCACCTTTGCTGCATTGGACTCCCCCGATCCAGACTTCTGTAAATGTGTGTTACTCCTTTAAAGTGGAACTCCAGTCAGCATTCCTGGGCAGATACTCATCACCGCCTGCAGGGAGCATTCCCTACCAGTCTCAAGGGACAGACCGATCAGCTCCAGCTTGAGCTCCACCAGCAGCTCAGTGACATCAGACGCCTAACTGAACAACAGGTGTTCCAGACTCTCAACAGTAATGTACAATGGCCGAACCCTAAGAACTGCTTTGATGGACTGAATTTACGAGTTTGGGTCATGGCAGCCCTTGGGTGCCTCCTTGTTTTAATCCTTATTTGTGCTTTACAATGTATATGGAAGTTGTTTTCTCGTGATTACATTTGAAAACAACAAATAGTAAGTTTCACAGGCTCAACAACTACAATTGATTTTAAAAACAAAAAAGGGGGAGATGTTGGGAACCAACCTGCCTGGTTTCAGAAGTTGTAATCCCCCCCAAGGCTAAGGCTGAGGGAATGACCTTGGACCATAAGCCACTAAGGAGACAAAGCTTCTCTCCCTGGCAGGAGCATTGCTTCTGCTCCTTTTCATCCATAACTGGCCCCCAATGCTTGGTTGGTTAGCCAATGATGGGTAATATTCCCAAAAGAGGGGAATGACCTAAGACAGTCACGATCACGTGGGAGGCCCCTAAGGAAGGACTTGGGGGCTACAGCAAAAGGGGGTGATGAGCCCTTGACCCTCGGCTTTGACAAAGCCTGAGTCCTCATTCTGTCTGCCAGAAGTCTCCTAATCTCTTGGCTGCCTTACTTCCTCTGCCTGACTTAAGCCTGAAACAATGACAGAGGGTGGTGCAGCCCTGTGCTGGAAAGGGTGGGTTCCTCAGGCAATCAGGCCTAAGAAAGAATGTGTAAAATCCTGTGAAACCTACTTTGTTTAGAATGCTCTCAATGAAATGATGTGTCCAAGCAAGAAGTTTGTTCCTCAAAAGTTTTATGGCTCTTTAGCTATCAGACCCTGACTCAGAACAGGCCCTCAGGGTTCTTTGTTATCAGTTGTTTGATCCTCACTGCCTGACAATGATTAATGAGCTTTACTTGTATTCCTGTGCAAAAGGAACCTAACAAAAGCTCGTTGAGGAGAGGGCTCCTGGCCCTTCTCCTTTGAGAGATCAGTCACCTTTCCTCCCCAAGCAGATCATGTCTTAGTAGACTTATTCTCATCCGTGGCGGCCAGGGGGGCCCTGCAGGCAGAGCTCCCCTCCACAGTCTGATGACTGTTCTGTAACTACCGATCTGTACTTCTCAATCCCTTCACCTTTTGCACCCAGGCCCCTCACCCTCCTCCCCTCTGGCAACCATCAGTCTGTTCTTTGAGTCTGTTTCTGTTTTGTTTGTTCATTTATATTCTTTAGATTCCACATATAAGTGAAATCATATGGTATTTGTCTTTCTCTGACTGACTTATTTCTCTTAGCATAATACCCTCTAGGTTCATCCTAGCTATCGCAAATGGTAAGATTTCATTCTTTTTTATGGAGTAGTATTCCATTGAACATTGTACCACCACTTTTATTTTTTATTGCTTATTCTGTTACAGTTGTCCCAATTTTTTCCCTTTTGACCCTCCTCCACCCAGCCCACCCCTCTAGTCCACAATCAATCCCCTCTCCATTCATGGGTCACTCATACATGTTTTATGATTAATCCCTTCCCCTTCCATGATTCCCCCCACCTCCTCCTACAGCTATCAGTCTGTTTCATGTTTCCATGTCTTCGGTTCCATTTTTCTCGTTAGTTTATTTTGTTCATTAGATTCCAGTATACCACCACTTTTATATACACTCACCTGTGGAAGGGCACTTGGGTTGCTTCCATATCTGGGCTATTCTAAATAATTCTGCAATGAACATAGGGCACATGTAGTTTTACAAAGTAGTGTTTTGGGTTTCTTCAGATAAATCCCAGAAGTGGAATCATTGGCAGTTCATTTTTAATCTTTTGAGAAACCTTCATACTGTTTTCCATAGTGGCTGCACCAGTCTGCATTCCCCCCAGTAGTGCATAAGGCTTCCCTTTTCTCCACATCCTAGCCAGCACTTGTCGGTTTATTGATGATAGCTATTCTGACAGGTGTGAGGTGGTATGTCATTGTGGTTTTAATTTTCATTTCTCTGGTGATTAGTGCCTTTGAGCATCTTTTCATATGCCTATTGGCCATCTGTATGTCCTCTTTGGAGAAGTGTCTATTCAGGTCCCTGCCCATTTTTAAATTGGATTGTTTTCTTGGGGTTGAGTTGTGTGAATTCTTTATGAATTTTGGATATTAACCCCTCATCAGATGTGTCCTTGGTGAATATCTTCTTCTGTTCATTGTGTTGTCTTTTCATTTTGTTGATGGTTTCCTTTGCTGTGTAAAATAATCTTTTTAGTTTGATGTAGTCCCATTTGTTTATTATTTTTCTTGTTTTCATTGCCAGAAAAGATATATCAGAAAAAAATATTGGTAGGAGAAATGTCCGAGATTTTACTGCCTATGTTTTGTTCTAGGAGTTTTATGGTTTGGAGTCTTATATTTAAATCTTTAATTAATTTTTATTTTATTCTTGTATACCATGTAAGAAGGTGACCTAGTTTAATTGTTTTTTTTTTTTTAGTATATCTGTCCAATTTTCCCAACACCATTTATTGAATAGATTCTTTACCCCATTGTATGTTCTTGCCTTCTTTGTAGACATGGGTTTCTTTTTGCAGTCTCTATTCTGCTCTATTGATCTATCTATATATATTTTATTCTAGTACCATAGTTTTAATTACTACAGTCTGTAGTATAGTTTGATACCAGGTAGTATGATGCCTCCAACTTTGTTCTTTCTCAAGATAGCTGTAGTTATTCAGGGTCTTTCATGGTTCCATATAAATTTTTGGATTATTTGTCCTAGTTCTGTGAAATACGCCATTGGTATTTTGATAAGAACTGCATTGAATCTATAGTTGCTTTGAGTAGTATAAACATTTTAATTATGCTAATTCTTTTTATCCATGGGCATGGTGTACACTTCATTTATTTGTATCTTCCTCAGTTTCTTTCTTCAGTGTCTTGTATTCCCATGTACAAGTATTTAACCTCCTTGGTTAAATTTATTCCTAGGTATTTTTAAATTTAATTAAATTTAATTTAATTTAAATTTTATTTATTATTTTATCATTGCAATTTTTTTTCAATTTTATTTTAATGATTGTTCAAGTACAGTTTTCTCCCCTTTACTCCCAATCAAGCCCACCCATATCGTTGCAATTGTAAATGAGATTCTTAGTTTCCCTTTCTGGGAGTAAATTATTAGTGTGTAAAATGCATCCAGTTTCTGAATATTAATTTTGTCCTGCTACTTTACTGAGTTTGTTTATCAGTTCTAGTAATTATTTGGTGGCTTCTTTAGGGTTCTCTATATACAGTATCATATTATCTGCAAATAATGACAGTTTCGCTTCTGCCTTTCCAATTTTGATGCCTGTGATTTCTTCTTCTCTGCCTGCTGTGGCTAGCACTATGCTGAGTAAGATTGGTGAAGGTGGCACCCCTGTCTTGTTCCTGATCATAAGGGAAGCACTTCATTTTTCCCTGCTGGGTGTGATGCTAGCTGTGGGTTTGTCCTATATGGCCTTTGTCTTTACTATGTTGAGGTATGTTTTCTCTATTCCCACTTTGCTGAGAGTTTTTATCATAAATGGGTGCTGGATTTTGTCAAATGCTTTTTTGGCATCTTATACTTATTTGTTTCTTTTTTATTGACTGGTATAAAAGTGTGTCCAGGACAAAGACTAGAAGAATTCCAGCTGTGATACTGTGATGTATGAGAGATATACAAGGTCTATCAGAAGTAACGCCTGCTTGATTGTGGTTGGTAGGGTAATAATATGGTTAGAATTATTGGGGTTTTTTGTTTGTTTGTTTTTAAAGATTTTATTTATTTTTATAGACAGAGGGGAAGGGAGGGAGAAAGAGAGGGAGAGAAACATCAATGTGTGGTTGCCTCTCATGTGTCCACTACTGGGGACCCGGCCCACAACCCAGGCATGTGCCCCGACTGGGAACCAAACCAGTGACCCTTTGGTTCACAGGTCGTCATTCAATCCACTGAGCTACACTAGCCAGGGCAATAATTTATTGTTTTAATTTGAAAATTTCACCTAAAATGTGATATGGTGTGCCTGAGTGTGATATTGTTATGTTACAGAACTACACGCTTATGACTTTGTAATGAAATGGGCATTATTTGTGCTGGACCCTGTATATTTGGTCTCCCATTCCTACCACAAAGTTGCTAAGAACCTTGGAATTTCCAAGGTGCTTAGAATCATAAAGGTGTCTTTTTCTATTCATAATTAGCCCCTTTATTATTTATTTATTTATTGTCCTCACCTGAGGACATGCTCACTGATTCTAGACAGAGGGGAAGGGAGGGAGAGAAATATCAGTGTGAGAGACATTGATTGGCTGCCTCTTGCATGCCCCGATTGGGGACCAAACCTGCAACCCAGGCATGTGCCCTGACCAGAAATCCAACCTTTGATCTACAAAACAATGCTTCAACCTACTGAGACACACTGGCCAAGGCCGTGACAAGCCCCCTTTAATCACACCAGTTTATGCCAGAGTTAACTTTAGGGAAGACCCTCAGGTGACCTAACGGTGGGATGGCTGGTTGCTAGAACTAATCACGGTTAGAGAACTGGAACTTTTAGCCCCAGCCCCACCTGTGCGGAGGGGAGGTTGAGGGGCTGGAAACTGAGTTCAGTCACCAATGGCCAATGATTTAATCAATTATTCCTATGTACCGAATCCTCCATAAAGACCCCAAAGGACAAGATTCAGAGAGCTTCCTGGTGGGTAAGCTGTGGTGTGGAGGTGGTGCGCCCAGGAACAGTTTGGAAACTCCCTTCTCGCGTGCCTTGCCCAATGCATCTCTTTCATCTAGCTGTTCCTGAATTTAGTCATTTTTAAAACATTTTATTTATTTATTTTTAGAGAGAGGGAAGGGAGGGAGGAAGAGAGGGAGAGAAACATCAGTCGTCTCCCAACCAGGGACTGGCCTGCAACCCAGGCATGTGCCCTGACCATGATCAAACTGGCAACCTTTCTTCCTTTCTTTTTTTAAATTTAAATTGTATTTATTTATTTACTTACTTATTTCCATTACCATTTATGTCCCTTATGCCTCCCCGCCCCCCTGGTGGGCTTTCACTTTTCCAGACGACACCCAACCAACTGAGCCATACCAGTCAAGGCCTGAGTTTCATCGTTTTATAGTTAATTGATAATTAGCAGTTAAAATGGTTTCCTGAGTTCTACAAAACACTCTAGCAAATTAATGTAACCCCAGGTGGGGGGAAGGGTTGTGGGAACCTCCAATTTATAGCTACCAGTAAGTTGGTCAGAAGCACAGGTGAGAACCTGAACTTGCAACTGATGTCTGAAGGGTGTGTGTGTCCAGTCTTGTAAGACTGAAGCCTTAACCTGTGTGATCTGATGCTTCATCCAGGAGGCAGTATCAGAATTGAGTTAAATTGTAGGACACCGAAGTGGTGTCACAGAATTGCTTGATGAGTGGAAAACTCACACATCTGGGTATTAGAAGTAGTATTGGAGTACTGAGAATAGGGGAGACACATAGGAATGAGTTTTTCCTTTATACCAGCATTTAGAAACCAAATAGAAGGGTGGGGGGGACAAAGAAGACTGAGAAGGGGCAGCCACCGAGGGATGTAGAAAACCAGGAGAGGATACCGCCCAGAAACAAGGGGAAGGACATTTCAAGGTGGCAAGAAAGATCATCTGTGTTGGTGATTGCAGAGAGCTAAGGACAGAGACCCCTGGTTTTGATAGTGTGGGGATCCTGGGACCCTTGATAAAAGCAGCTGTAAAGGAGGGATAAGGTCATAGTAAACACAAGCTGGTTGCGGGGAGAACAGGAGGTGAGGAAGTCTGCAGAGTACAGACCTGCACTGCCCACTGCTGGAGCCGCTGGCCGTGTGTGGCTATGGAACAACTAAATGTGGTGAGTTTGAACTGAGGTGAGCTGTAAGTGTAACAAGTACTCCAGATTCCCAAAACACAGTGCAAGAAAAAGGTGGAATCTTTCATTAACATATTAAAAATACTGATCTCGCTCTAGCTGGTGTAGCTCAGCGGATTGAGCGCGGGCTGCGAACTAGGCACCGCAGGTTCGATTCCCAGTCAGGGCACATGCCTAGGTTGCAGGCCATGTCCCCCAGCAACCGCACATTGATGTTTCTCTCTCTCTCTCTCTTTCTCCCTTCCTTCCCTCTCTAAAAATAAATAAAGAAAATCTTTAAAAAAAAAAATACTGATCTCAGACCTGATTGGTATGGCTCAGTTGGTTTGAAAGGTCGCACTGGTTCAGTTAGTGATCAGGGCATTCACGTGGGTTGCAGGTTTGGTCCCAGACGGGGCGCCTACTAGAGGCAATCCATTGATGTTTCTCTCTCACGTCATTGTTTCTCTTCCTCTCTTTCTCCCTCCCTTCCCCTCTCTCCAGAAATAAATAAATAAATAATTCATTTCATATAGAAATGTAAACATTTTGGATATATTGGGTTAAACATATTAAAATAAATTTCACCTGTTTCTCTTTACTTTTTAAAATGTGGCTACCAGAAAATTTAAAACTACCTGTGGCTCATAATACACTTCCATTGGACAGTGCTGGAGGTGGATAATTCTCTCAATAATTTTACTGTGAAGGGAGCCAAGATATGGGAAAGAAAACAGTGGCATTTAACATTGCTGACCATTCCCATCTTTTTGGAACTTTCCTCCCTAAGCTTCTGAGATACTCACTTTTTTGATTCTCCTTATATTGGGCTGGCCAAAAAAGTTCGTTTGTTTTTTTTCCATAAGACGGCTCTAGTGGTGCTAAGTTGTTTTTAACTTCATTTGAAACAATTTTGTTTCACTGTATTGTGGCAGCTGTCGTATCAGCATGCATTAAAAACAAAACAAAACAAAACATGGCCCTGGCTGGTGTGGCTCAGTAGACTGAATCCAGCCTCCAAACCAAAAGGCTGTTGGCTGGATTCCCAGTCAGGGCACATGCCTGGGTTGTACAGGCCAGGCCCCCATTTGGGGGCCTGCTAGAGGCAAACTATCGATGTATCATCTCTCTCACATTGGCGTTTCTCTCCCTCTCTTACTCCCTCCCTTCCCCTCTCTCTAAACAAATCTTTTTAAAAAACTTATCAAAATTGGTGAACTTTTGTGTAGCTATTTTAATATAGAAGACAGAAGAACACACACAACATTTTCAGCATATTATGCTTTATTATTTCAAGAAAGGTAAAAACGCAACTGAAACACACAAAAAAATGTGTGTAGTGTATGGACAAGGTGCCATAACTGAATGTGTCGAAAGTGGTTTGCAAAGTGGAAACAAGGAGACCAGCTAGGAAGCCTTTGCAACAGCCCAGGTGAGGACCAGGGTGGTTAACAGGCACTGCACAGTGGGTGCATCCTGTATGTTTTGAAGGCACAGGTGACAGGATTCGTGAAAGGACTGGATGGGGATGTAAGAGAAAAAGTTAAAGTTGCCTCTCAGATTTCTGGAAGGAAGGAGTTGCCTTCTGCTGAGATGGAAAGATTATAGGATAATTGGCTGTGACAGGCCAGGGGTTGGGGGTGGGGAATTGGTAGTAGAATAAGGATACATTCTGGACAAGTAAAGTGTGAAATGTCTACAGCACATTGGAGATGCCACGTAAGCAATAGGACATAGAAGTCTGGCATTTTAGGGGCGAAGGCAGGTCTGGAGATATGAATTTGCATGTCATCAATACACTACTAGTATATAAAGCCAAGGGAGATCAGATCAGATAGGGAGTGACTGTAGTTAGTGAAGAGGTCCAACCCTAGGCTACTCAAGTTTGCAGATAAGATGAGAAAGAACCAGCAAAGGGCACTGAAAAAGAATGGCTAGTGAGCAGTGGGAAAACCGGGAGAGTGTGGTGTCACACAAGTTAAGAGAAGACGGAAGACAGTGAATACCTGGGTCAAGTCCTGTGGATAGGTCAAGTAAAACTGTGAGCTTACCATTAGACTTAACAATGTGGAGGCCAGTGGTGACTTTCATATGAATGGTTTTGGGTGTGGTAGAGATAAGGGCTTGATTTGAAATGGGTTTAAGGAGGGGAACTGGATTAGACAGCTCTTCCCTGTTTTGCTATAATGGGGAACAGAAATGGGACAGTAGCCGGAGGGGAATGTGGGAGTCAAGGAGAGGGGTTGTTATACTGGGAGAAATTATAGCACCTTTGAATGCTGGTAAGAATGTTCCAGGAGAGACTGGAAAATTCATGATGCAGGAACAAGATAGCCCCCAAGACTCAGACTCCTGTCTGCTGTCCTGACATGGATGTCCCTTATGCACCTGAAATGCAATGTATTAAACACTGACACCATCATCTACCTCCTCAACCTGCACCTTCATCTGTAGTTTCTAACTCACTTGGTATTGCTAAAAAACAAAATTCAGTTGGGCAAATTTGAAGATCCAACTGGCATTATAAAACAATCCATGAATCGGGAAGCATACTACCTAACTAGAAGGGAGCTCTGAAGAGTCGTACAAAATGGAAGGTTTTAAAGGCATACCTCAGAGATAACGCAGGTTTGGTTCCAGACCATTGCATTAAAGCACATATCACAATAAAGTCAGTCATTGTCTTTCTGCTAGTGGAGGATCTTGCCTCCGATTTGTAGGAAAGTGCAACAACTGTGAACTGCTATCAAGTGTAGCACAACAAAGTGAGGTTTGCCTGTATAGGCAGAAAGAAGGTGGGACAAGGGAGTTAAGAGTGGATTATTTCAGGCAGGGTTACCTTCCCTGAAGGAGAGGCAGTGGGTCTCAACAGGCAGATTACCTCACTACGGTTAACCAGGTCATTCCAGACTGATTGGTTTAAAATTCCATTCCTGGAAGAGGTTGAAACCGGAGGAACTGGCATTATCATGGAGAAATTGACTGTCTGATTCCAGACCATTGCAATCTAGTGAGCTGTAATCTTTTTGCTGGAGGGTCTTGCCTTCGATTTGTAAAAAAATCTCAACATCTGTAATTGTAATAAAGCAAAGCGCAATAAGATCAGATATGTTTGTAGAAGTGGGGCTTACCAAAAGTGACTCCATTTTGGGTTTGTTGTTTTAACAATAGAAACAATTCATCTGATTACCCTTTAGAAACTGGTATATAGCATTGACAGCACAAGGTTAATGATATTGTTTCATTATGTGCTAACTGAGGCCCTGGGTGACACAGCAAGATGTAAGCACCTAGGAAAGGGCCATGACCCAGACTTGAAAGTCAAATAACAGAAAAGTTAACAGACATTGATTAGACCAAATCATCACATTAATGATTCTATGGCCTAAGCATCTTTCAAATTTGTTTCCTAGCTCCATACTTATTACACTGCCCCAATTCAGGCCTTCATTATATCTGACCTGTATTACTTCCTAACCTTGATTCAGAGGGAGAAAGCTAAAAAAAAATAAAATAAATGCAGATCTCGCTTATTATCATTCAGCAGTTTTAAACCTTTCTGATTCCCTCGGATAAAGGCAATCTCAAGCCTCATTTCTCACCTCCCCAAGTTTTTTCAGTTTGTGGCCCAACAGGGAGGAAGTTTCTCTCTTGTGTGCCTTTGCTCCTTGCTGTTCCTTTTATCTGGAAAAGAACTTTTCTTCTATTCTGGCTAAATTCTACTCTCTTTAAGGGTGGGCTTAAGAGTTACCGCTTCTGGGAACCCTTCCAAGTACTCCAAATCTTCCGAGGCTGGGACCTTACTTTCTGTTTCTACCGCCCTCACCTCACCACCTCCGACGGCAGGGGCCACGTCTTATTTTCATCACGCCTTCAGGGAATGTCTAATGACTAGCATAGGTTAGCACCCCGACTAAGGTCAACTTCTGAGTCAGAAATTAATGCGTAGACGCTCCCAGAGCTCTCATTGAAATGTAAAGTTCTCAAAATCCTCACACCAGCACTGCTCTTCACAGTTTGCAAAACATTCTGATAAGGCTACTCTATAGAAGTTGCAAAAATGAACTGTTTTTATTTATTTTAATGAACTGTTTTTAAACACGAGAACTAGAGAAGAGCTTCAAGGAAGAATTAGGAAATCATCATATACAACAACAGTAGTGAGGAGAGTCAGGCTGCTGCAAAGTTAACCCTCCCGGGCAGAAAAAAGGCAAAAACCGCACCCCGTCCGTGCGCCTCTGCAATCCAAGCCACACCAAGCCCCGCCCCCTACCTCGAAGACTACAAATCCCAAGATGCCTCGAATCCAGTGAGTGGCAGCGCGCAGTGCACGCTGGGAGCCGTAGTCCAGTTCTAGTTCAGGAAAGGCCCAGAACGTCCCATGACGTCGGGAGGGCTCGGGAAACGAGTCGGAACCGGTCCAGGTTCAAGTTAAATCCTCTAGAGAGCAGAGGCTGGTTTTCCCGGTGACCCGGATTCAGGTCCCACCCCGCAGTTCAGCGGACCTATGGTGTGCGTTGAGTAGCCTCTCGCGTGACTCCTTTAGGTTAAAGGGGAAGGCCCAGAGGGCGAGAATAAGAATCCTCCTGCCCTACAGGCGCCTCGGTAGAGTAGTGGTACGCAGACACTACCCTGGAGAGGGGCTGAGACTGCTTCCTCAGCAGCATCAATGGGAATGTAGAGAGTGTCCTGACGACCGCTCCCTTTTTCTCCGCCCGTCTGCCCAGAGGCGCGGAAGGCGCAAAGGCTCCTGGGAACGCGCATGCGCCCTCCGCCGCGGGGAGTATCTCTCCAACGTCTGCGGGAGTTAGGGGAGGGGGCGGTGTCGGGTGTCCGCGGCGACGCTTTGCGGCCGGTCGTGCGGGTCGGGCGCGGGCGGGCGCGGCGGCAGTGGCGCGCGCAGGTGATTGACTGGCCAGCTGGCTGAGGGAGCGCTTGGTCTTCATCGCTGGCAGGTGGCGAAGCCCATTTGGGCGGCTGTGGAGGCGTCCGCGGGAGCTGCGGCGGCCCGGCTCCGGAGGCACTTCTCTGGCCAAGGCCATGGCCCCGCGGCTACAGCTGGAGAAGGCCGCCTGGCGCTGGGCGGAGACCGTGCGGCCCGAGGAGGTGTCGCAGGAGCACATCGAGACCGCCTACCGCATCTGGTTGGAGCCCTGCATCCGCGGCGTGTGCAGGTGAGGCCCGCGCACCGGGCCTGGCGCCTTCCTCGCGTCGGACCTTGGAAAATCTGGCTGGGGGTCGGGTTGGGGGAAAGAAGACCGCGGCCCGTTGCATGCATCCAGCAGGCGTGGAGAGGAGCAAGGTGGAGGCTTCCTGCTTTCCGCTGCTTGGGCGACCTGGGAAACGCAGGCTTCCCCGGTCTCTGCACGGTGGTGATGCTGCTGAAAACCCTTCAAAAGGGTTCTGGGTTCTTATCTAGAAGATGGCGGTGGAAATGGTTAAGGGCAGGAGCTGAGAGCTTAGCCAACCTTGGTGGTTGGAAAACCTGGCCACGGCTTGGCTTTTTTGCTTGTAAAAAGGGAACTTTCTCCGAAGTGAGTTTCATCACAGTTTTATCTTGCATTAGTGTTGACGCTGAAGCTTGATCATCTTAGTATTATTTTTGGAAAGAGTTGCTTTGGAAAAACGTATGGTTAAGCTAGTCATCAGTACCCTTCAGCTTCCTGTTGACTTCCCCTCCTTCCCTAATCTAGTGTATTTTTTTAGCCTATTTTTCGTTTTGTCTTTCTGACTCTACACCTCTCCATCAAGTAATGCAGTTTGAGCTGTGTGTTGTCCTTCACTTCTCCTTAGCCCTTGAACCTTGACTTTCTTTTTAGATCTAATCCTTAGGCATTGTGCCTGTCTCTTCTGTTTTTCCACCTTTTGACGCGGGAACTATAGTTTTTGTTCCGGAATGTTGTTGAACTGACTTGGCCAAGCCGGGCATGCTCAGTAGCCGCCTTTCAGGA
Organism: Tonatia bakeri; assembly: GCA_004024845.1. NCBI lineage: Eukaryota > Metazoa > Chordata > Mammalia > Chiroptera > Phyllostomidae > Tonatia > Tonatia bakeri. The sequence goes on from PVIA01001042.1 coordinate 266,050, forward strand.
GGCATTTAGTGAAGGCTTTCTGGAGTTTCTACATTCTATGGCGGGATCCGGAAGGAATGGAAGTCGAGGTTTCAGCTTTGGATCTTAAAATCTAGTTTGAGAAGTCAGACAAGTTAGGGAACTTCCATAAATCAAACGAATCATTCCAAGCTGTGGGCGTCGGGCTCACAAGGAGGGCAGGTCCGAGTCCAACAGTAAGTACTGGAATGACAGAAGTCCTCATACAATAGAATTTGCTAAGCTTCGTTCAGCTTCTCAACATAACTAGGTTCCAGAGTAATAAAAAACATATGTAAACTTTTTCACTGTGATGGTTCTGATTTTAACGGAAGTAAAGGAGCAGGAATTGGCTGAGATCACTCTAAGGGGGGTGTCATAGAGAAGGTGAGTTTTAAGCTGCAGTTGCAAACTTTACACCCAAGCAGTTGTTTTCTCTTTTTTTAAATAGCGTTGAGATACAGTTCACCTATTTACTATGTAGAGTCCAGTGTTTTTATGTTTGTATATTCTCAGGGTTGTTTGGCCATCACCACAATCTGATTTTAAAACATTTTGACCCCTACCCCACAGAAGAAGCCCTGTACCTATTAGATTGGCACTCAGCCCTCCCCTGTACTCCCTGATCCCCCAAGGTCCAGGCAGTCACTGGTTTCCTTTCTGCCTCTAAATTTACCTATTCTGAACAGTTCATGTAAATGGGATCATTCAATATTTGGACTTTTGTGACTGCCTTCTTTTACTTGGCAGAATATTTTCAAGGATCATCCATGTTGAAGCATGTAAAATACATAACAAAATTTACCATTTTAAAGTACCCAATTCAGTTCATACTACAGTACCTCTACAGTATTGTACTAACATCACCATCCTCTTGTCCCAGAACTTTTCTGCCATCACCCTAAAAGGAAAGTTCGTATCCATTAAGTAGTCACTTCCTATTTTCCCTCTTCACACCCCCTGGTGACCACTGCTAATCTTTCTCTCTCTGGATTCTGGATATTTCACATAAATGGACTTATATATAATATGTGGCCTTTTGGGGGGAGGGCCTGGCTTTCACTTTGCATAATGTATGTTTTCAAGAGTAATCCATGTTGTAGCATGTGTCAGTACTTTATTCCTTTTTATGTCCAAGTAATAGTCCGTTGTTTGGATACACCACATTTTATTTAGCTATTCATTAGCTGATGGACTGAGAAAATCCCCTCCTGGCCTGACTGGTGTGGCTCAGTTGGTTGGGCGTCATCCTGCAAAACTGAAGTTCTCAGATTTGATTCTCCGTCAAGGCACTTGCCTGGGTTGCCCGCCTATTCCCCTGTTGGGGCACATGGGAGAGGCAGCCAGTTGATATCTGTCTCACACATCGATGTTTCTCTCCCTCCCTTCCCCTCTCTCTAAAAATTAATAGAAGTCTTTTTAAAAGATGAACTTTAAAAAAATCCCCTTCCCAAACTTTATTGAGGAATAATAGACAAATAATTGTATATATTTAAAGTGTGTAATGTGCTGATTTGATATATATGTACCATGTGGAGTGGTTACCAAGGTCAAGGTAATTAACACCTCCATCATCTCACGTAGTTAACTAGATTGACATTTGGTAGTTTCTACCTTTTGGCTATTGTGAGTAGTGCTGCTGTGAACATTTGTGTATAGGTTTTTGTTAGGGCACTTTTTTTTTTTCCAGTTCTTTTGGGTCAGTGCCTAGGAGTGGGATTGCTGGATCACGTGGTAACTGCGTCTGAGTTGTTGAGGAACTGCCTCACTGCTCTGCAGAGCCGCTGTGCCATTACTTTACATTCCCGGTGCAAGGGGGTCCAGTCTCCCTTCAACCTTGCTAACACTTGTTACTTTCTACATTTTTGTTTTTGTTCTTTTTTAATTACACCCTAGTGGGTTTGAAGTGGCATTTCGTTGTGGTTTTGATTTACATTTTCCTAATGACTGACGAGAATCTTTTCATGTGCCTTTTGGTCATTTTCATTTCTTTTCAGTCCTGAGTAGTATTCCACTTTATGTGTGCACCTGCCACATTTATGTGTGTGTGTGCGCGTGCGTCTGTATATACATATTCAGCGGTTGGCGGACATTTGGGCCATTCCACTTTTTGGCTACTGTGAACAATGCTGCTGTGCACTTTTGTGTACAGATTTTTGTGCGGAAATTACGGACAAACTGTTTTCCAAAGTGGCTGCACTGTGGTACGTACAAAGTACGAGGGCTCCCGTTTCGGTGTCTTCACGCCCAGTTTTGTCTCTTACGGCCACCCTGGTGGATGTGAGCTGGTGTCCTGTGGTTTGATGTGCATTTCCTGCAGAGTGAGGCTAAAGCATCTTTTCTTGTGCTAGTTGGTCAATTCATAGATCTTCTTTGGAGAAATGTCTATTCAAGTCCTTTGCTCTTTTAAAATTGTGTTATTTGCCTTTTTGTTATTGAGATGTTAGAGTTTTTTGTATATACTGGATAAAAGTCCCTTATATTTGCAAATATTTTCTTTCAGTTTTTTTTTTTTTACTTCCTTGATGATACTATTTGCAATACAATAACTTCTAATTGCTTGATTTTGATGTAATCTAGTTTATCTTTTTTATTTTCTGGTTGCCTCTGCTTTTGGAACCACACTTAATCAGAGGTCCAAGCAATTTTTACTTAAATGTCAAAAAAGCTTTTCTCCCCTCACTTTTTCCTTTAGATTGAGCAGTTCTTCTGAGTCTTAGGAAGAAGAGATTGAAGAATTAAATTAACAGTCTTATCAATATCTTTTTTTTTTTTTGTATATACTTTACACAACTTGTCATGAGTGGCCAGAGTCGCAGGGGTGTTCAGCCGTATTCAAAGACTAGATGAATCAAGATCATTATTAATAATTCTGAAACTGCTTAGAACAATCACAGGATGGAAGCTATTTATACTGAATTCTAAGGTTGTAGAATTCTGCAAATGCTGTGTGTCTTAATTCTTAGAACTAACAGTGAGGATAATAGTCCAGTAAGTTCCTTGCAGTAAAATTGATGGGTAAGAGTTGTGCATTTTTCATTTTGATCCAGATTGCTAAATTGCCCGTTGGAATGATAGTTTTGTTTTACATTTCTCTGTCAGTGAAGGTCTTGTGTCCTCATACTGTCACCGACACAGTATGTAGTGAGTGCCTGATATATGCCTTGCTGCAGTATTCATTCCTTTATACAACAATTTTTGGTACCCGTGGTGGACCTGAAAGTATTCTGGGTGGCTCTGGGATAAAGCCCCAGAAGTTAAACTTTCTTCCTTCCTGTGCCATATATTTTAGAGGTAAGACAGATGTAAACAAAAAACATAATTGTTATTTTACAAAAATGGTGAGGGTTGTCACACAACATGCTTTTTACAACTTGTTTTTATTTGGCAATAAACCTTTTTCCATGTTAGTGCACATAGACCTACTTTAATACAAATTTTTTAAATTTATTGATTTGAGAGAGAGAGAGACACTTCGATTTGTTGTTCCACTTAGTTTATGCATTCATTGGCTAATTATTTTATGTGCCCTAACCAGGGATCGAACCCACAACTTTGGTGTCTCAGGACAATGCTCTCACCCACTGAGCTAGCAGCCCAGGGAGGGCCTCTGCATTATTATTTTAAATGACTGTGATATTTCATTGTATAAAAGTAGATGTGTTATTATATGTCCAGTTCCCTGTTGATGGACCTTTGGGTTTCCAGTATTTGATACTGTAGCCAGTGCTGCTGTGAACATCCCTGTATGTACGTGTATCTCGGTTGTGTCATTGTTTTCACTCAGGTTGCAAGATGAGGAATCCCTGAGGTAAAGGGCATGATGACCATTTTAAGTTTTGATAGATGGTAAAAGTTCAGACCATTTAACATGGCCATCAGTGTTCACCCTGTTTCCAGCCCAGGCATTCCTATTTCAAACACCTGTCTGACGAGTGAAAAATAACATCTTATTTTCAGTTGCCTTTTTTTTTTTCTAGTGGCATTGAGCATCTTCTTATGTTTGTTGGCCATTTGCATTTATCCTGTGAATTGTATGTTTTGGATTGTTGCTTTCCTTAAATTTTCAAGAGCTTATTGAATTTTTCTGTTCAAAATATTTTTCCTTTTTTTTTCTTAAAGATTGTACTTATTTATTTTCAGGGAGCAGAAGAGGGAGAGAAACATCAATATGTGGGTGCCTCTTGCCAGTACCCTACTGGGGACCTGGCCCACAACCCAGGCACGTGCCCTTACTGGGAATTGAACCAGCGACCTTTTGGTTCGCAGGCTGACATTCACTCTACCGAGCCATACCAGCCAGGGCAAAACCCATATTTTTATGTGATCAGTTTTATTAGTGCTTTTCTTTATGGTTTCTAGATTTCCCAATTTCAATATCATAGAAGTATTTACTCATGTTTTGTTTTAGTGCTGATGTTTTCATTTTATGCATTCAGCCTTTGTTTGGCATTTGATTTAATTTAGGGGGTGAGGTGTAGGGATTCATCTTTATTTTATTTTACTTTTTATCAAATGGCTAACAAGTTTTTTAATATCACTTAATGAATAATCTAGTATTCCTCCACTAGTTCAAAAGCCACCTTTATTATATGACAAATTCTTCTATGTAGTTGGGTTTATTTCTTAGCCCTATTCTCTTCCATTAATTTGACTCAATACTCTTAACTAGGGCCAGTTCTAATTACTTGATTCCCTCCCTCCCTCCCTCCCTCCCTCCCTCTCTCATTCATTCATTGTTAGAGAGAGGAAAAGGGAGGGAGAGAAACATCAATTGCTTACCTCTCACACAACTGCAACCCAGGCATGTGCTCTGACTGGGAATCTAACTGACGACCTTTAGGTTTGCGGGATGATGTCCAGCCCACTGAGCTACACTAGTCAGGGCACTTGATAATATTTTTAAAACATCTGCTGGGGCAAGACCCTTCTTAATTCCTCTTAGACTTTTTCTAATGGTTCTTACTTAAATTTACTCTTTTTTTTTTTAACAGAAAAGTACACAAATGGTAAGAATTACATTAAATGAATTACCACAGAGGGAACATTTTGATAGTGTATCTACTGCCAAAATTAAAATGTTACTAGGATTCCAGAACACCTATGTCTCTCATTTTCTGCCTCCTGCTGATCAGTACCACTGCCCTCCTCTTGGGGAGTGAGGGACTATACTTTGGATACAACAGATTATTTTTTCAATTTTGAACTTTGTATACAATTAAGGATACATTGTAGTTCTTTTTGTATGTGGCTTCTGCTTAGCATTGTGAGATTCATCCACATTGTGGGTAGCAGTGGTGTGTTCACTGTTAGGATGTGCAGTATTCCGTCGTGTTACTTTGTGTTTTATCCTTTCTTCTTGGTGATGGTCATTTAGAATTTTTTCAGTATTTGGCTATTATGAATAAAGCTGTAATGAACATTCTTATATCTTGTGGTGCTATAGACACCTTTTTGATCAGAGAGGAATTGCTGGGTCATAAGCGTTTATTTAGCTTTAGTAGGTAACGCCATACGGTTTTTCACAGTCATGTTCCATGTCTGTTCCACGAACGGTATGTGTGAGTTCATTTGCTGTGTGTCCTCACCAACAGGTGAGGCGTGATTTTAATTTTGGCCATTATGATGTATGTGTCATTGTGTCTTTTTGTGGTTTTACTGTGCATTTTTCTAATGGCCAGTGAAATTGACCTCTTTCATATTTGACTATTTCCATATTCTCTAGTGGAGTGGTGCTTTAGATCTTTTACCCATTTTTGTCTTTTTGATTATTTTGTTGATTTGTAGTTGTTGGGGGTTTTGGGGGATTTGTAGGGGTTTTTTTGCATTTAAAACATTTGTGGTAAGAACAGTTCATGTGAGATATATCCTCTTAAATGTTTAAGTATACAATATAGTATTATTTTGAAGTATATTTTATTGATTATGCTATTACAGTTGTCCCATTTCCCCCCCTTATTCCCCTCCACCCTGTACCCCCCCCCACCAGCATTCCCCCACTTTAGTTCATGTCCATGGGTCCTATATATAAGTTCCTTGGCTTCTCCATTTCCTATACTATTCTTAAACTCCCCCTGTCTATGTTGTACCTACCATTTATGCTGCTTATTCCCTGTACCTTTTCCCCCATTCTTCCCCTTCCCCCTCCCCACTGATAACCCTCCATGTGATGTCCATTTCTGTGATTCTGTTGCTGTTCTAATTGTTTGCTTAGTTTGTTTGTGTTTTTTTATTCAGTTGTTAGTAGTTGTGAGTTTGTCATTTTACTGTTCATAGTTTTGATCATTTCTTTGTCTTAGATATGTCCCTTTAACATTTTGTATAATAAGGGCTTGGTGATGACGAACTTTAACTTTACTTTATCTGGGAAGCACTTTATCTGCCCTTACATTCTATTTTTTTTAAAACATTTATTTATTTTTAGACAGAGGGGAAGGGAAGGAGAGAGAGAGGGAGAGAAATATCAATGTGTGATTGCCTTTCATGTGCCCCCAAGTGGGGACCCAGCCCACAACCCAGGAATGCACACCAACTGGGAACTGAACCAGACAGCCCTCTGGTTCACAGGACAGTGCTCAATCCACTGAGCCACATCAGCCAGGGCTGCCCTTCTATTCTAAATGATAGCTTTGCTGGATAGAGTAGTAACCTTGGATGTAGGTTCTTGCCTTTCATGACTTTGAATACTTCTTTCCAGCCCCTTCTTGCTTGTAAGGTCTGTTTTGAGAAATCAGCTGATAGAATTATGGGCACTCCTTTGTAGGTAACCGTTTCCTTTTCTCTTGCTGCTTTTAAGATTTCTTCATCTTGTGGGCTTGATTGGGAGTAAAGGGGAGAAAAATGTACTTAAACAATCATTAAAATAAAAAAAAAATAGCACATCTACCTAAAAAAAAAAAAAAAAAGATTTCTTCATCTTTAATCTTGGTCAATGTAATTATGATTTGCCTTGGTGTGTGCTTCCTTTGGTCCAACTTCTTTGGGACTCTGAGCTTCCTGGACTTCCTGGAAGTCTGTTTCCTTTGCCAGATTAAGAAAGTTCTCCCTCATTATTTTTTCAAATAAGTTTTCCATTTCTTGCTCTTCTTCTCCTTCTGGCATCCTTATGATTCGGATGTTAGAGCATTTAAAGTTGTCCTGGAGGTTCCTAAGCCTCTTCTCATTTTTTAAAATTCCTGTTTCTTCATTCTGTTCTGGTTGAATGTTTATTTCTTCCTTCTGTTCCAAATCATTGATTTGAGTCCCAATTTCCTTCCCATCACTGTTGGTTCCCTGTACATTTTCCTTTATTTCACTTTTCATACTTCACTTTTTTCTCTATTTTGTGACCATACTCCAGCATTTCTGTGAGTATCCTGATTACCAGTGTTTTGAACTCAGCATCTGATAGGTTGGTTATCTCTTCATCGCTTAGTTCTGGTTTTGGAGCTTTGATCTGTTTTCTCATTTGAGCCATTTATTTTATTTTATTTTTAAAAGATTTTATTTATTTATTTTTTAGAGAGGGAAGGGAGGGGGAGAGAGAGAGAGAGAGAGAGAAACAGCAATGTGCGGTTGCTGGGGGACATGGCCTGCAACCTAGGCATGTGCCCTGACTGGGAATCGAACCTGCGATGCCTGGTTCGCAGCCCGCACTCAATCCACTGAGCTACACCAGCCAGGGCTCATTTGAGCCATTTATTTTTGTCTTGGCATACCTGTTACATAGTAGGGGGCAGAGCCCTAGGTATACACCAGGTTGGGGCAGCCCGTGTGGCTCTGTTGTGGCACTGTTGTGGCACTGTATGTGGGGGAGGGGCCTGAGGGGAAACAGTGCCACTTGCTCAGCTCTCACCTGACTTTCAGTCACTTCCCCTGCCAGCCACAAGCAAGCTGGGCCCTTCTGGTGCTGATTCCCAGGTGGGTGAGTTTGTGTACATTATAGGACCCTGTGGGTCTCTCCAATGAACTCTCCTGTGAGGCTGGAGTTTCTCCTGCCACCTCAACCACCACAGGTTTTTACAGTCAATGAAATAAGCCAGAAAATCATAAGCAAAATACATTTACAGCACTGTACCTATTTATTGGGAAAAAAATGTGTGTAAACAGGCCCTTGCAGTTCAAACCCATGTTGTTCAAGGGTCAGATGTGTTTGTCTTTGCTTTTAGAAGCCAGCGAGGGACTAAGGACAGAGGATTCGTGTGTAAATGGGGAGTGAGGACAAGGAGAGCCAGTGTTTTTGTTCATTTACTCTATTATTTTGCTGTCAGGAGCAGGAAGCTAAAACCTCTTTTTTTCTTCTTAATCCTCACCCCAGGACATTTCTTTCAGTGTGCTTTTTTTTTTTTTTTTGAAAGAGAAACATCCATGTCAACCTGGGTGTGTGCCCTGACCAGGACTCAAACCTCCCACCCTTCAGTCTGAGGGAGAAGACTCCGGCCAATGGAGCCATACCGGCCTGGCCCAGGACACTAGATCTGAACCCTCCTTCCCTGGAATTCTTTTCCGAGAGGAGGAGACGTGTGTGTTTGACCCCTAGGACAGTGCCTTCTCTCCCCAGCCAAGTCATGTGAAAAAGTACCACCTTCCTTGTTCAAGAGGAAAAAGCACAAATGACTTGATGTTATACCTTGAAAAGTAGGTTTGAAAGAATATGTTCCTACTTATTTTGTTTTAAAGCTACATTTTCACTCTGTGTAGCTCTTGCCCTCCTGAAGACCTTGTAGTCCAGTGCTGCTGGCTGTCACGTGTTTTAAGAGGAATCTTCCTAGTAAATCCTGGTCTCTGTTCAAAGGAAGGATCTGTGGGTCGGGGTGTTTTTTTGTTTCTTTCCATCTTGTCTGGACAGAAGAGAAGAATTCCTGTGGTGTAAAGGAGGAGTTTTTTCACTCTTAGGGATGCAGCCCCCTTGCAGTTGTCCTTTCCTGTTGGAGATGAGATACAGGCACGCTAAAAAATGACTCCTTTTCAGATCTTTTCCCATCAGTAAACAGCCCTGCTTTTATTTCTTCTGTAAGTTATTTCCCAACCTGGCTTTGACAGAAACCTGACAAAATTCCTACATTGGCCAAACTTGTTTTCATTTTTATTTTTTTAAAGCCAAGAAGACAGTATGTTTAAGTGGAACATTAAACATTATTTTTGGAATACGTAGTGCAGTTTATAGTGCTAAGTCTGAGCGGTATAAAAGATGATGGGAAGCATAGACAGCCTTTTACTCTTCATTCGCATCTAGAAAGTGCACAGGTGAACCTCTGCGGAGGTGTGGTTTCCTCTCTACACCTAATTTCTCCTTTTATTGCCTGACTACAGTAGTTCCCATTATTTGGTTATGTTATTTATTTTATCAGTTTTGTATTGATGACCATTTACCATGTTTCCAGTCTTTAACTACTACCACTAAAGCTTTAGTGGGTGACCTTCTGAAATATTCAGACATACTGACTTAATAATGTCCACGATAAAAAAGAAAATGCAAGCTCGTATGCTGCAGTGCCTCATTGGTCTCCTTTAATACGGAATGATTACTTGGCCTTGCTTAGTATTTTGTGACACTGACCCTTTTAAAAAGCACATGATCTTTATTTTATAGGAAGTTCCTCCGCTTGGCTTGGCTGACGTTGCTCTTGTGCACGCTGTCAACGACCGGTCCCATTAGTGGCGCAGCAGCTTCGGTTGCCTGGCTAAGGTGCTTTCTGCCAGGCTCCTCCACTCAGAGCCTCTGTTTTTCCAAGTTGGCTTTCTTCTCTAAAGAAGAGATTTCCTAGTCATCTGTCCATTCATCCATTTTACTTTAGATTCCTTACTTTATTCAGTAGTTATAATCCCATCACTATTTATTTATTAGATTTTATTTATTATTTATTTTTATAGAGAGGGGGAGGGAGGGAGGAAGACGGCAAGGATATCGATGTGTGAGAGAAATACCAATTGGTAGCCCCTTGCATACCCCCAACTGGGGACCTGGCCTGCAGCCCAGGCATGTGCCCTCACCCATGTGACCTTTCAGTTTGTGGGACAACGCCCAACCCACTGAGCCACACCAGTCAGGGTTCATTATTATTTGTATGGTTCCAATTGATCCAGCTTTGGCCACTACAAGCCTCCTTTAACATGTCCCCATCATTCTTTGAGTGTATCTTCACTATTTGGGCACAGCAAGATACTCCATGTTTATCTTGTGCTTTCTCTGCTCAGCCTTGGCAACAGCCATTTCTCCAAGGAGCCCTGGGTTCTTCGAGTGGGGAATATTTAGAAATCAAGATCTGGTTGCTAGGTGTGCTCATATTGTTGCCTTTAAGTCCTCAGCTCGCAAAAAGCTATCCCATTTGAGCTGCCAAATTAAATTTAAATTTCAGATAGACAACAAATACTTCTTGAGTATAAATATGTCACCAATCAGGAATTTAAATAACTGCTGCTGTGTTTTTTATCTGGCGATACTAATCTGTCTATGTCTGTATTATGTTCAGCCTTAATAGCTCTTCTTTTCCTAATCAGTATGCAGAGTTCATTCTGTTCTTCCTCCCTTTCTTATTTGTAACTTCTCTCTGCAAAACTTGGTTCCCTTTGTTGTCCCCAATATATTTACTTCTTGCTCAGTTGTAGAATGTACAGAATGTTGTGTCAGAATTGTTAATTCATGTCTCTGTGGAAAGGAAGCTGTTACCGTTTGGCGTTTGTTCCTTTTGTTTTTGGCCCAAGGGCACTGCCAGTGCGCTTGGTTAGTCCTCGCCTGCCTTCCGGCGTAGACATGTTAGTAATTGAAATATGTTTGTGTTGCATTCAGGGTTCCCTGAATCCTTATAGATTGTGTGTGTGTGTGTGTGTGTGTGTGTGTGTGAGAGAGAGAGAGACACACACACACATTTCACATGGCCCCAGAATCCAATAGTGTATGAAATAGTATATTCAGAAAAGTGTCACACACTGCTCTTTTTTAATATATTTTTTATTTTTTAGAAGATTTTATTTATTTATTTTTAGAGAAAGGGGAAGGGAGGGAGAAAGGGAGAGAAACATCAAGTGTGTGGTTGCCTCTCGTGTGCCTGGTACTGGGGACTTGGCCTACAACCCAAGCATGTGCCCTGACTGAGAATCGAACCAGTGACCCTTTGGTTCGCAGGCTAACACTCAGTCCACTGAGCTACACCAGCCAGAGCCCCCCACCTTTTTTCATCCTTATCCCAGTAGGTAACCAGTTTCATTAGTCTCTCCTTTATTCTTTTTGTGTTTCTTACTGCTTACACACACACAAATAGCATACTATGGATACTCTCTTGCACTTTGCTTTTTTTTTTTACTTACTGTAATGCATCCTAGAAATCACTCCACCTCAGCCCACAGAGGTCTTTTTCATGTGTTTTTCGTTTTACACTTGCGTAGTACTCCGTCATGTCCCCTGCATTTGGTCACTTGGCTGCCAGTAGTGGCAGTTACAAGCAGCGCCGTGAGGAGTGTGAGGAGTAACCTGTGTGTTGAAGGTGCGTCTTCAGGCTGAGCTCCTGGAAATGAGATGGCGAGGCGTGTGCATTAGTAGGCTTGGTAGAGACTGCAGACTCCCTCTCAGTAGGCATCTCACCAGGCTGCATTCTCATTAGCAGTGAACGTGTTGTTTTCCCATCCTCACAAAAAGAGTGTGGTGATACGCTTCCTCAGCTTTGCTAATCTCATAGGTAAAAAGTAGATTTTTTAAATGGTGTATCATTATAGTTTTAATATGCATGTCTCATATCATGGAACTCTGTGTTTTAAAATTAAGTTTAACTATGTTTTTTTCATAGACGAAACTGCAAAGGAAATCCAAATTGCTTGGTTGGGATTGGTGAGCATGTTTGGTTAGGAGAAATAGATGAAAATAGTTTTCATAATATTGATGATCCCAATTGTGAGAGGAGAAAAAAGGTAAGCCATCCTTTTACAGTGATTTTATGTGGTGTTCCTGTGTTTGTTCTATGTGTTCTGTGCTTCTGATCAGAAGTCATGACTGACTTCAGGTAACCTGTGCAGCTTTAAGATAAGTAGTGGACTTAAGATTCTGAACTGCGTGAATTGGAACAGTTCTTAATGGTCTGCTTCAAAATAGGTAGTATGTAATCCAGTAAACCTTTCGATAATAGTTTTAGTTTAAATGCTGATTTTTTGTTTGCTGAACAACGTATGTTTTTTGAACTCTTTTTTAAGTCTCTTTAAAGGAGGTGCTAAATCAATGGAACAAGCTCTTACAATGGTATTACTTTGCTTTCTGAGCTTGTATTTTTATATATTATACACATAAGAGATACTTTTACTTTTTATTTTAGTACACATTAATATTTCCTAATCATAAAGCCTGGCATTTACAAAATTGTCACTTCCTAGATATTTTCTTCGGTTTAAAAAGAATGATTATTTGTAAGTTTCAGGAATTCTCAGTCTTATCTGTGGAAAAAGTTGCAGCCAACTCCCCCTCTCCCCCATCTCCCAGATCTATGGGATAAAGAGGAACTTTTCTGGAAGTTTACTTTGTCATTCTTCTGAATGTTGGCAGTGTAGGAGTATAGCAAATAAAAAACCTCCGTCTCCATGTTCAGACTGATAGCACTCACTGCTGTGGTCTTAGACTTCAGTGGTTGGAGAAGACTAGACAGCTAGAAGACTAGCCCTGAGCCGTGGTGCCCTCCTGACCTGTTCACTCCCACAGTCAGGCCAGACGGGGCATTCATCAGGGCGGTGCCCTGCCCTTGGCCCAGAGTGGCTGAAGGTGCTATACTGTGTTGGTTGAGACAGTTTCAATTAATTTTTAATCTGAAATTTAAAAAATAATGCTGTTTATAATTTTTGTATTTAAAGGAAGATTGGTTTTTCTAATGGTAACTTTTCTATTTTTGCAGAACTCATTTGTGGGTCTTACTAACCTCGGAGCTACTTGTTACGTCAACACATTTCTTCAAGTCTGGTTTCTCAACTTGGAGCTTCGGCAGGCGCTGTACTTATGTCAGAGTACCTGTAGCGACTACATGATGGTAGATGATATCCAGAAAGTGAAAGGTCAGTGGGATGGTGTGGGTAGGGCTCACTCCTGAGGATACTGCCAGCTAGATCACTTCTGAACCAAACAGAGGAAGGAAACTTCCTTTCGTGGGTTTCTTCCATGTCAGGCATGGACCTAAGTCCTTTACAAACGTTTTCAGGATTCAGAATCATTTTTCTTGTCTTCTGTACTTTTATCCTTTATGTACAAAATGGCAAATATTCTTATGCAGTTTACAGTAACAGTTTCTCTAAGAGATACGCTGTGATCGTAGTCCATTATTTTCTGGTGATGGCTAAAAACCCATCAACAAAGCAGACAGGGTTACCCTTTTGCCTAGTTTTATTACATTGAAGTGTTTATTAAAATAAGCTGACTTAGGTGATAACCTCTAAAATTAAGATTAAATTCACTAACTTTGGCAAAGTTACCCACTAATGTGCAAATTTAGACAGATGTGGTTTCAGACTGTTTCCACTGGAATTAGTTGTTTTGTTTTATTTTTAAGATTTTTATTTATTTGAGGAGAGGGGAAGGGAGGGAGAGGGAGAGAAGCATCGATGTGAGAGAGAAACATTGATCGGTTGCCTCTTGTACACGCCCCGACTGGGGGACTAGGGACCGAAAACGCAACCCAGGCTTGTGCCCGGACCAGGAACTGAGTGAAGGCTACTTGGTTGTTTGCGTGCACAGAATGTGGCTTGTCATTCCTAGTTAGTACTAGTTTGTTTTAAGAGATTATTCTCTCTGAGATGGTACTTTCATGGAACAAACCAGGTGTTTCTCTTTCTCAAAGTTGAGGGGTGGGGAGCGGTGGAGGGAAGTGAGTGTCTAAGGTTGCATAATTCGGGAGCTCCACGTTGGGAACTTTTGACTCTTGCTTTCATCTGAAAATCCTGTGCTGTTTTTTATGATCTGACTGGGGCACCGTGCTGATTGATGTCTTTGACTCAGAGTGAGGAAAGCTGGGGTTCGAAGCCCCGCATCTGGCTGCCCTCCAGACGGTGGCGATGCTTGAGAGTCTTGGTGTCCTTGTCTGCGCAGTCCCTGCTTCGCAGTGCTCAAGCGTCCTTCCGGTTTTTCCCACAGAGCTTTACTTCTGGAGTTCAGGATGTTTAAATCTAGGTGAATCGTGTATTAAATATTTAAGGTAATAGTGTGTGTAGAGGAGTCCTATAAGATGGATCATGTTTAAAATTTTTGACATCGTTTTGCTGAAGTATAAATTTACCTTTTAAATAACAAGTGAAAACTAAATTTCCATTTTATAAAATGATGTACTGGGGCCAGAATTCTTTGGGTATTGTGCCTCTAATGTATATCTTCAAAGAATTTTTAATAATTTTCTGAGCACATAAATTTTAGTATTTCACTAGAGTTCTTCACCTTGTTCTCTGGTAAGAGTGTCACATCAGTGTCTGGTGTTACCTTCACAGGCACTGTGTGGTCAGTGTGCGGTCAGTGTAGTAGGCAGGGTTTGCACTGGGAGCGGTGGGGTCTGAGTTCTGTTCCCAGCTCAGCCCCTTCCATATTTTACGTATAGGAAAACTGGGGGGTGTCAGTTATTTAAGATCTTAGGGAGTATCTAACCTGTAAAATAAGAGTTGGAGTAGATACAGACTTACTTGAATAGCTTTTAATAGCCTGCAAAGCCCTGCACCCCAGGAAGTAAGATTTTTATCTTTATTTTGCAAATGAAATATTGATTTCCTGAAAGTCATAGTTTTGGTATTGGGTTGACCAAAAAGCCTGTTTAGTTTTTTCCATGAAATAAAAGACACTTAAAAAAAAAAAGAATTTATTTATTTAATTTCAGAGAGAGAGGGAGGGAGGGAGAAAGAGGGGGAGAGGAACATCCATGTTTGAGAGGAACATGAATTAGTTGCCTCTCGAATGTCCTCAGCTGGGGACCTGGCCTACAACCCAGGCATGTGTCCTGACAGGGAATCAAAGGCAACCTTTTAGTTTGCAGATCGACACTCAATCCACTGAACCACACCAGTCAGGGCTAAAAGAAAGAATTTTATTTTCACCAGTAACTTTATTGATTTGGATACTTTGAGTGTGTTGGCTGTCCTCCACGTGGTACACCGTCGATTGCTCTCAGTTCATGTCTCTATTTGATTTCTCTCAACCTCACTTGGTCTCCCTGACCGTGGAGCATCATCGTCCAGAGAGAAATCTCCAGCACAAAACTTTGCAAACCACTTTGGATTAGTCACACAGCCCCTTCTCCATACACTGTACAAATCTTTTTCTTGCCTTTCAATTGCATTTTTACCTTTCTTGAAATAATAGAGCATAATATGCCAATAATGTTATGTATTTTCTTCCATCTTCAGTATTAAAATGGCTGCACAAAAATTCACCAGTTTTGATTTTTTTAATGCACGTTGATATGACTGCTGTCACAATGCAATCTAACAAAATTGTTTTAAATTAAGTTAAAGACAACTAAGCACTACTAGAGCCATTGTATGGAAAAACCCAAATGAACTTTTTGGCCAACCAATAGTACATAGACATCAGAGTCCAATCAGGAGACAAATTGCATAATAATTGGAACAGAGAAAGCATAGGAGATTATTAGCAGGAAATTCAACTAATGGGGGAATTGGTTAGTAAGACTTACACAGGGCTTGAAACGATACGGGAGTGGCAGCCACTACCCCTGGGGCTGAGATCCAGACCTCTTGGGAGAGAGTGCTGCCATGGCTCACCAGGTGCCCGAAAAGGTGCTGAGAGTCCTCTGTGGGTGGGTGGGGGAGGGTGGGGGCTCTGCTGTAAACTCTTCAGGGAGATGCTGGGCCTGGCAACCCCTTTGTGAAGTCCACTGAAAGGATGCCCAGAAGGTCGTTCACAGGGTGGTCATTCAAGGGGAAGCACCTCACCAGATGTATTCCAGTGTGAAGCTACAGGAGGTGCAGAAGGAAGCTCCTGGCTGCTTGTTGGCTCCAGGAACCTGGAGTCCACAGGAGCCTGGTGAGAGGAACAGCTGCACTCTCCTCTCCAGTGCCCCTGCTGATAAGACAACCTTGTGCTACCTGGCAGAGGAGAACTACTTGCACAGCTCATCTCTGTTATCACAGAGCAGGCTAAGAAGGGTGGATGTAGAGCTGAAAGGTAGTAAGTTGATAGCTGGCACGGAAGATAGTACTCAAGTCTTATAAGGCCCCTGAGATTTATGCATTTAAACCTTCCCTCAGCTCATTAAAATTTGTAGCTGAAAAATTCTAGGATTTTTAAAAACAGCAAAATCTTCATTCAAGTTTGAATCTCTATGCTTGAGATTCTTGTCCCTTGCTCTGTTTGTGGCACGTCCTCATAAATGAGATTTCATTCAAGTATTTGGCCATCTTATATGAATGAATGGTAAACAAGGTTTTTATTTTCGAAATGAATGTTTCAGCATGCTTTGACATTTTCTAAACCAGTCACGATTGTGATTGTTGTAACGTACATATGCACTCTTGTTTTTATGGGATGTCTGTAGACAGCTGTGGCTGCCTCATTACTTCCGAAAGACATGTGATTATTAATTTGTTTCTTTTGAAGTTTTAAAACTATTCTAAAACACTATACAGTTTGGATGTAAGGGTATTTAATTATGTTCTCATGTGAGGATGAAATACATTTTAAAGAGTAGCAGTTTTTAAAAACCAACATTTTTAAAACAGATTATGAGCCTCAAACAATCTGTGAGCATCTCCAGTACTTGTTCGCCTTGTTGCAAAACAGCAACAGACGATACATCGACCCATCGGGATTCGTTAAAGCCTTGGGCTTGGACACGGGGCAGCAGCAGGTAGGAACCTTTTATTTTTTAAATATAAAAAGGTATCTGAGCATTCCTTAGAATGTTTAAAGAAGGAAATAAAATGCTTCCAAATTTTTTTTTATCTTGAATTAGCGTGTCTAGTTACTGTTCAGTTTATTATACATTTTCCTCGATCCTATTTCTAAAAATTCTAAACTGATTCAACATTAGAGCCAAGTTCAAAGTACAGATAGTTTTGGGAATATTTAACTTACTACTGTTTGTAGCAGAAATTGAAAAGCAAGATATGATTTTTCTTTTTATTAACCCAAACTTGTGTTGTAGGATGCCCAAGAATTTTCAAAGCTCTTTATGTCTCTTTTGGAAGATACTTTGTCTAAACAAAAGAATCCAGATGTGCGGAACATTGTCCAACAGCAGTTCTGTGGGGAGTATGCTTACGTAACTGTGTAAGTGTGTTTCAGCTTTCCAAAGACACACTTTATCCTAAGACAGTCGCTCAGGTGTTATCTAATTCTCAATTCAGTTCCACATTATAGCTTTAGTGGGTTATCATGGGACCTGAAATAGCTGTAGCAATACATTGCCATGGGAACGTGTAAACAACTGACTTGATAATTACAGCAGAAGCCATCCAGGTGTTGGGAACTGTCTGATTGAGCTCTTGCCATTTATTTTATGGCTGTGGTGTTAGCTGAGAAAGGAAGGTTGGAGCCAGCTAGAATATTAAAGAGTAAATGTAAAATAACTCTAAAATTTTTACCTAACCGTAAAATACATGGCCTCATCAATCACTTTCTGTATTTTATTTTCTAAATATATATATAGTGTGAACACTTTCTGTGAAAGGGAACTGCGGTAATAAATGCTTCTCTCCATATTTCTAGGATGTAAGACAACAGAACTTCGTTGTTTTTCCCACTCTGATCTTAATTTTATCACTCTATTTTGTTATAGTTGCAATCAGTGTGGCAGAGAGTCTAAGCTTTTATCAAAGTTCTATGAACTGGAGTTAAATATCCAAGGCCACAAACAATTAACAGATTGTATCTCGGAATTTTTGAAGGTATTCAATTTTGGTGTATATGTTATTTTACTCATTAGTAGTTAAATACTATTTGGAATAGCTTTTTAAAAATTTAATGGATAAATTCATTATTTCAACATTTTCTAATAGGAAATGTCTCTGTTTATGTAACACTCTAGAAGAAACTTTGTAAATTGTAAAGTATTGAAGCAGGCTGCATCTTAAAATAATTTTTGGCTACTTCAAGATAGCTGTATTTTATATGTAAAGTTGTGTATGTGTAATAACTTACTGTGTGGTGGGGGACAGTAGAGTATTTAAGGAAATTAAACTGTTACCATAAGGTGCATTTATCTTTTCATTTGATGAGAACAACAGTGCATTGAATGTAGACAGCTTTTACATCAGTGTGGTTATTCTTCAGCCCTGTTACTCCGTATTTCTGCTTTCTGTGCATTTAGATTTATGTAGTGATGGAAGTGGTTTCTTTTTGTTCTGAGTGGAAAAGCTGCTAAAAGGAAACTTTAGTTATCAAGGAAGAATAGACACACAACATAGTAGATGAGCTTATTATAAAGCTTTCTTAAAATATTTTTGTACTTTTCCTACTTTAGCGCAACCATTAGCCCTTGAAAGTACTTGTTTATTGATTTCATTCAGCCCAGTATTGATTGAGTGGTTACCATGTTCAGGCTCTGTTTCAACTATGGGGGATCACCATAATGAGCAAAACAGACAAACCATTTTTGCCTGTAAGCAGCTTATAGTGTAATGATGCTGGGCCCAGGGAGGTTCAGTAAAATAAATGTAAGTAAATATATAGAGCGTCAACTACAACAAGTGCTATGGAGAAAACTAAAGCAGGAAGGAAGGGTGGAGGCGGGAGGGGTGAGAGTGAGGTTGGCTGCAATTAGAAGTACAAGGACGGAAGGTGACAGAGTAAGCCATGCAGAATCGGGAGAGGAGTGTTTGGGTAGATGGAGTTCAGCGTGACTGAAGGGGCCAACGAGGGAGAGTGACAAGGGGAAGTTGCACCACTGACGACCACCGTTTCCCACGGGGCCTGCTAGAGCTCTGCCCGGAGTCTGACTCCTGCTCCGAGCCAGGCGAGATGCTGCTGGAGAGCCCTGAGCGCAGGAGCAGAGGCGTTATGGTGGCAGACCACTCTGGGTGCCGTCTTGAGAACGGGCTGGTGGTGGGGCAGGGCCAGGCAGGACTTGGTGGTGGCCTGGACCAAGGGTTAGCTGAAGAGATGATAAGTTGCGTTTGCACTTTAGATGTATTTTCCAAGTAGAACTGATAAAATTTGCAGACTGGATGCAGAGAGAAAGAGAGGCGTCAGGGATTCCTGGGGTTGCCTGAGCAGCTGGAAAAATGGAGTTGCCATAACTGAGATGTGAAGGGCTATGGGAGGAGAAGGTTGGGGAGAGGATGTAGAAGTTTGCACTGGGGCATGTTGCACTTGAGAGGTATGTAGATGAGGGAGAAGTCTGGGCTGGGTGAAATCACCAGGGCACGAGAGAGACAAGGACTAAAGACTGAGCCCTGGAACGTTCACACATTGAGAAGTCAGGGAGATAGGAGCCGCTGGCAAAGGATGCTGAGGAGGAGGACTTGCCAGTGAGTTAAGAGGAAAACAGGTGAGTGTGGTATGGTGGCACCAAGTAAAGAAAGTGGTGGTGCCAGTGCTGTATGGCTTACAGTAATCTATATCAAAAAGCTGTTATGGACACAACAAGGGAAAATTGGAAAAAGAAACCACCATTAGCTACGACATTGACATATCCTGCACTCTTCTTTCAGCTTTCTCTCGTGAATGTGGTTCAGTAATTTTAATTGTGTGTGAGTGTGTATAAGTTTATAGGTATATAATTTTGTATTCTGATGCCCAGGTGTAGTTTGCACCTGGTTTCACTGTTTTTAAATTAATTATGCTGCATCGAAATACATGTGATATTTCTTTTTAAAACTCATTTCATTACAGTTCTGAAAAGTGGGACTATTAGGACAGGGACCCCCAACAAGTATTTTAAAAATTATACCTTTTGGGAAGAGGCACATCAATTTTAAATCACTGTATACAAATTAATAATGTTGCTGCTAAGCAGTTCCTTTTATCTTACGTGTCCTTTATTATTTACACTAGCTTGATTTTTAAACAGCCTGAATGGGAACTATTAAATAAAGTAAAATTATGCTTTACATCAGAAATTTGATGACTTTTAAAAAATCTTTCCATCTTCCAATTTTAAAAATACTATGTCTTACTGCGTATCAGGAAGAAAGATTAGAAGGAGACAATCGGTACTTCTGTGAAAACTGTCAAAGCAAGCAGAATGCGACAAGGAAGATCCGACTCCTCAGTCTCCCTTGCACTCTGAACTTACAGCTGATGCGCTTTGTCTTCGACAGGTGAGTGCCCTCGAGTGCCCGTGTGTGTTGCCCCTTGTGGGCTAGCATGTGCAGGTTTCACCGCAGACAGATGAGACAATAAAATGCTTGTACTTTGAAATGCAAGGTTCGAGGATGAAAGTTATGGATGGAGCTTGTCATTTTGAAATGCCAGTATTTCCTGATTTCATCACAAAGTTCTTAAAGAAGCCAGTTATATAAAATTGAGAACCAAAACGGTAGATAGTCCTTATTTTTTATTCTAAGAAATTATTTTAAAATGCAAAGGAAAAACCGATGTTTAGGTAGGAACTGAATTACCTTGAGACTCTCTTGTGTAAGAAGTAAATTTTCTCCTCATTACGGCCCCCACCCCCACAGGGGTGTATATAGTTAAAATCAGGCAACGCCTGCACACGTGCTTTTCATCTATCAAAAAAGCAGGAGCACCTCTGGGTTTCTTTTGTGATTAAATCAAAACCTGGAAATAAGTGTTGTTTTTGGAATTAACAGTTTCAATTCATACCTTTTAAGTGTTTGATTTATTATATTGCCCAGTTCTAAGACTGTATTGTGTTTACTTAAAATCATGCAGTTTTTTAAGCAAGATTGCTAAGTGAAATCTACCTGGCTACTGTTGAGTTTATTAAGATAGCTGACAGAACTTATACATTGTTGTATGATTGTTTTAAATACAAATATAATTGGTTTTCTCTTGGTTAGGCAAACTGGACATAAGAAAAAGCTGAATACCTACATCGGCTTCTCAGAGGTTTTGGACATGGAGCCGTATGTGGAACACAAAGGTAACGTTTCCAGCAAGCGGTGGTGATTACAGTGCACAGAGATTGTAACTTGCAGACTGCTTCTGATGAATGCAGAATAGTGCTGCTATATTTTCTGTTTAATCTCTGGGAACAAAGGCTTTTTAGGGGAGCCAAGCTG
Organism: Tonatia bakeri; assembly: GCA_004024845.1. Taxonomy (NCBI): domain Eukaryota; kingdom Metazoa; phylum Chordata; class Mammalia; order Chiroptera; family Phyllostomidae; genus Tonatia; species Tonatia bakeri. The sequence continues at coordinate 287,179 of PVIA01001042.1, forward strand.
TTACCTCCATTTCTGTGAGTAAGTACAGAACAAAGATTAGATGGTTCATTAACATCTGCATAATTAAGGGTGTAAAAAAATAAAATACGAAAAAGATATATCACTGTTCCCAAACCCACACTTGCTACCTCAGCGCCAATACCATACATGTAATTCCTTATAAGAGTCTCCAAGTTGCCTCCATTCATGTCTTTTTTCTTTCAGTATTTTATCAAAAACATTAGGTGGCTTGATTCCAGTATGTGTATTGTAGTTCTTCTAATTCTCTGGTCAGTTCTAGGTTGCTGTGAGATAGTTGCAGTGAGGAATAACTTACTACTTCTTCTTTTTGTAGTCTTTTTTTTTTTTTTAAGATTTTATTTATTTATTTTTAGAGAGGGAAGGGAGGAGGGGAGAGAGAGAGAGACAGAGACAGAGACAGAGACAGACATCAATGTGTGGTTGCTGGGAGACATGGCCTGCAACCTAGGCATGTGCCCTGACTGGGAATCGAACCTACGATGCCTGGTTCGCAGCCCGCGCTCAATCCACTGAGCTACACCAGCCAGGGCCTTTTTGTAGTCTTTACCTCACTAAACGGGGTGATTCTTGTCGGAGAGAACTAGCATCTTGCCCTTACTCAAAGGACTGTTTTACTTCCCTTTTAAAATTAATTGGGCTGCTTATGAAAGTTTTGTTGTAAATTATATAATAAGCTCTATCTCTTTCCATAAAAAAGGTTCCGGAGTCAGCTTATAGCAGAAACAAACCATGAAACAAAACCTCAAAAGAAATGACTGGGGGGGGGGTTGGGGAGCGATGTGTTGGATACATAGGCTTTAAAATGTTTGTTACTCTGTCAATACTGTGCTTTAAAATTTGCGCCTCCCTGGAAGAAGGAAACTGCTATCTATAGATTCTGCTGCTGGACTTTGTTACTGTTGAATTTGGCTGAACAAATAAATGTAACTGTCATTCACTTTATATAGTAGTTTTCTTCTTGCCTCCTTTGTTCTGGTAACTGTTCCAAATTAGAGATGTCTGCTGGTGAAGTGGTTTTTCGGGGGCTAGAAATTTAGGACTTGTAAAATCAGCAGTTTTCTTGACTCCTCTGTATGGTTTTGAATAGTTCCTTTTGTGATTAAATTTGTTATATATTTGTCCTATTTATACTGTAAAGAAAATTGAGGATATTTATCAAAGACACTTTGATAGGTCCAAAAAACCCAGCAGAAATATTTAATTTTAGTGTTTTTGTTTACTAAAGATAATAGTAAACAAAATAGTAATTAAAGATAGACCCTTAATTTTTAAATATAGCAATAAAAATTGGCTTTAGAATTCTTAGCTAAAACTGGTAAAAATTAATCCAGTAGTTTGTAGTTATAGGCCTGTCTTCCACAGGCTGTTGTGATGTCTGCTGTGCACATGTACTGTCTTACGTAGGTGGAGTACTAAAAACAGTTTCATTGTAATTGCATAGGGTGCATTCTAGATAATTTGGAAGATTCAGAAAGCATCAAGAAGAGAAAAGGCACTTGTAATTCTATCACCTAGATGAGCAGTATTTGTATTTTCTTATATTCTTATTTGTATGTGTCTGCACTCATATATCCACACAACACCGAAGAGATGTGTCTGAAAGATTATCTGTTTTTAAAAGGAGAATTGACTTGTTTCTTTAAAGAATGAGCTCACAGACGTATAAAGACCTGCAGACTGATGGCTCCTCATTCTTTGCATAGTTGGCACCTGGCTCTCACTGCACTCCTGCTGTATTTCTTGGGGGTTTTGATATCCCTGTGGACCACTTTGAGAGTGTGGTGACTGAATAAAATTCATAGAATTTTAAAATGAACCAATTATATTTATATATAGTTATCAAAATACTCAAATTTATGGTTCACTAGTAGAGGTACACTGTAAAGAACAGGCTCCAGTGGCCGATCAAAATGACCGTAGTTCTTAAGATGATGAGTGTAGTATCTGTTACCGGCAACAATGGCAGTGTGACATGAAACTTGCTACAGCGTCCATTGGTAATAAAATCATAGTTACTGCCAGTACTTCTAGGGCTTACTGTCATCATTAATAATCTAGGAAATACAGTTAAGAACTCCTGTTGTAGATGAGTTAATGCATTTTGAGAATATTAATGCATTTTGAGAATATTTTACACTATTTTTAATTTTACCCAATATGGTAAATTATTTTCAGTTGGGGCAGGTCAGGTGGGTTTTGGTCCAGCTATTAATCTGCATTACTGTGTCCCCTCCTGAGCTTCAGTCAACTCCTGTATGTCCTCTGTGCCTGAAAGAGTGTCCATCGAGTTTACTATCTGTTAAATGAGTGATTGGCTACACCTTGTGACTCACTCCTTACAGTTTTAAGGAAATTACAGTGATGAAGTAGTCAGAGATACTTGAAAAGATTTTTACTACAAAGATAGTAATTATTGTTTATAATGTCCCTGAAACGCTACCAATTTAAATGTTCAACAAGATGGGAATTGTCCAATATAATGTGGTACTTGTACATAGCCATTACAAATAATTTTTAGAAAAGTATTTAATGATGTGGAAAGATGTTAATGATATATTAGAAGAAAACCTGCAGGTTTCAATATTAACAGTCATGTCTGTTGTGGGATTGCTAAATATTTTCTAATTTTTAATAATATAACATGTAGTATAAGTGATCTTTCTGACATGTATATTATTTCCTCCCTATAATTGACTTAAGTTTAGAATCTTCAGAAGATTTTTTCAAGTTTTAAAATACTTTGTTTTATCTTAAAATATAAATGTTCATTCATTTGCTGTTATTTTTCTATATGGATTAAGCCTTCTCTTATATAAACCACTGACAACATACAGGCTGTGATTTGTAGGCTTTGTTTAGTTAGAGTAGAACAGGAACTTAGCCATTGCCAAGCAGCTCATTTGGTTAGAACATCTTCCTGATATTCCAAGGTTGCGGGTTCAATTTCCAGTCAGGGCACATGTAAGAATTGACCAATGAATGCATAAATAAGTGAAACAATAAATCAGTGTTTCTCCCCTCCCCTTTTCCTCTCTCTTTAAAATCAATAAATACAAAAAACAAATTTAAAAAGAGAGTAGGCACTTAAAATGCTTATGAAGAAATCTGAGTATAGAATTATTCTAGGTTTTTGTTTTTAAAGATTTTATTTATTTATTTTTAGAGAGAGGGGACAGGAAAGAGAAAGAAAAAGAGAGGGAGGGAAGCATCAATGTGTGGATGCCTCTCATGCTCCCCCTACTGAGGACCTGGTCCACAACCCAGACATGTGCCCTGACAGGGAATCAAACCAGTGACCCTTTGGTTCGAAGGCTGGCACTCAATCCACTGAGCCACATAAGCCAGGCCTTATTCTAGATTTTTAATATTTTCTGTCTTGTCATTTCCAATTGTCTTGCCTATACATATTTTAAAGGTAGGTTTTGTTAATGACTGACTTCAGTTTTTTCTAAAACATTTCTCTTTATACAAACAATAGATTTTTACTCATTTCTGAGTGTGCACAATTAACTTTGGTAACAAGGTGGAGAATATGAACAGAATTTTCCTAAGTATATGACTCAGCCAGCTAATGTGGAAAGGCAAAGCATGATACAGAGTAGTTTTGTAACCCTGAGTACCCAGAATGCCATCACTTCGCATCTATGTATTTTACTGAGGGATTGGAGAGTTGATAATAGTGAGTGTTCGATCAGCTTTCTACATTATTTTGTAAGCTTAGTTTTTTTTAAACTTTAGTGATATGTTTTGAATTCTATCATGCATGAAGAATTACATTCATTATAAGTCAGGCTCAGGATACAAGAAGTATCCATTATCCAAACTTTTTTTCACTTTCTCCCTTTCTCCTTCTCTAGGTGGGTCCTACGTGTATGAACTCAGTGCAGTCCTCATACACAGAGGAGTGAGTGCCTATTCTGGCCACTACATTGCCCATGTGAAAGATCCACAGTCTGGCGAATGGTATAAGTTTAATGATGAAGACATAGAAAAGATGGAGGGGAAGAAATTACAACTAGGGATTGAGGAAGATCTAGGTAAAACCTTTAAGTTGTGAGTGCCCTTTTAAAATATAAATCTTTTTTTTTTTACTGGAAGTATTTGTGATAAATTATTATGGCCCAAGATTGTTACGGACTATTAGGGATATTTGCATTTCTTAAACACACAAAATCTCTGAAGCCCTTTTTATTAACAATGCTTGAAATTTTAAAAAGAAATGATTTTGCTCCAGAGGTATTTTCCAGTATGTCATGTCTGAAGGCAAATATTTAATTATCAATGACCAGGTTCATTGTGGGAGAGAATGGTAAGTATTAAGCTGAAAATGATGAGCAGTAGATTTAACATAGTAGGATGTGTTGTCCATTTTGCTGGGTGAGGACATTTATTTTGGGGAAATGACTACAGCAAGGGAACTTTGCTCCAAGAACAGGGTCTGTTCCTCCCTGTTAAGTATCTTACCCCATCTCTGGGAGGAGGCTTTTTGCCATTTTGTAGTGATGAGATCTGCCTTAGAAAGAAGTTCCTGAAATCGTATCCAGTATGGAGCTCTTTACCACCTTGGTTTTCTTAGGCCAAGATACACATTTATTCCCTGAAGGAGTGAGTGGTACTTCCAATAGGAGCTGTCTTGGCTGAAGTTTCCATCACTTTCTTGTCTGTATTTGTCACTGTTGGGTGAAGTTTGGACTATGGGATCTAAACACAAGGAATTGGGAGTAAGGGTGTGTCTCCTGCCACTGTTCTTTGCCAGTGGGTCAGAATCCCTTTTCTTCCCAAGGTGTCAGGGAGAAGCCTGGTGGTTGGAGTTGGCTTTCAAGGCATGTGGGTCATCTTTCTACAGACACTCATGGGACTCTGTTCTGGTAGTACAGTGTTTTTTAGTTTTAAATCACACTTAGGTGCTAGCAGTCTTGCTCCAACTTTGTACTCAAGTTCTTAACATTTGCTTATATTTTTTCTTATTGCAATAGTCTTACTAGGAATGAAATTGACATGTAGCTTTAAATTGTAAGTCATTTAATTTTTGTTTTATTTGACTGTTCTTTATTGAAGTGTATTTGGTCTGTTTTATTTTTAGTCAGAGAATTGTAGGATTAAAAGCATTGTTCAGGCTGTTTTACCTTCTACATATAGGTAGTCCTAAATTTTAAAATAGTTCAAGATAAAGGGATTCCACACCTATCAGGATCCCATTACAGTGTAGCTTTCATTTGTTGTTTTTACCAAAGATAGAAAATACTTGTTCATTAAATTTCATTGTCATTCATTACTGTATTCTGTTGTGAATTTTAATGAATCATTTTATCTTTTGTCTTATACAAGAGTAATGAACATCTTAAATCTTAATACTCTTTAGTTAGAAATCACCAACCTCCTCTTTGCTGTACATGCTCCTGAGGTTTTTAACTCCCTGTGACAGTGGTCCTCAAACATTATTTTGGTTACGTATTCTCTCTAAGAATATGGAATAAATTTGTATTCCTTTCCACATTTTTTTATTTTTTATTTTTTTAAAGATTTTATTTATTTATTTTTAGAGAGGGAAGGGAGAGAGAGAGAGAAACATCAATGTGCGGTTGCTAGGGGACATGGCCTGCAACCTAGGCATGTGCCCTGACTGGGAATCGAACCTGCGATGCCTGGTTCGCACCCTGCGCTCAATCCACTGAGCTACGCCAGCCAGGGCCCTTTCCACATTTTAAAATCCAGCATTTTTAGTCACATTTAAGTAGCTCTGAATAAAGTATTTTCTGACATTATAAACAGTAAAACTGCAATATCAATCTTTTAAGAGAATCCAAATGAAATTAAGTAACACGGAGATTTGATACTCATTTCATTCTTGTCAAAGATAAGTGAGCTGGTGGTTATTTTTATTTATTTATTTATTTTTTAGCAAGACATTTTTAGTGCTTCCCTTTTCTCTTGTACTGGTATTTCTATTACACTGATCCTAGGAATTTTATTCTATGGAATATACTGTCTTCTATAATCAACCATAAAGCTCAGCAGTTAAAAAGTTCTCAATTGCACTTTTTAAAACTTGCAAATATTATGACATAATTAAACCAATTAGTCATAAGTCATTAGTCATAAACCAGTATGTCATAAGTTTGAAAAATTAAACAAAGAAAAAACTTACAGTAAATACATCTTTTAATGACATGGGTGAGACTTTTTTGTCACTGGGTTAAAGGTTATATCGTTTATAAAGTGACTGAGAAAGGGAAGGTGGAAACCATCGATGACACCTCAGCTTTGAGGCAGATCAGTTTTGAGAAAAGTACATGGTGAATTGAAACTCTGGTCGTTGATTTCCACAGACCTGTTCATGACCATGTTCATACCCCTTGGAATGTGAGCCTGCAATAGATACTCAAGCCCAGTTTGAAATTCACATTCATGGGATACATTTCCCATATAGAACACTAACGTTTCTACTTACTACTTAATTCTTTCTGCTCACTAGCGTTTCATTTTTTTTTAATGTGCCATTTTCTTTCTTTGGACAATTAAATTAAGTCTGGATTTATTTTTATAATTTAAGACCAACATTAAAATAAAACTCAGTAGTAGTAGTACTCCCCCCCCCCCAGTCTTGTCCTCATGAAAAACTGTACTTTCATATCATTTTTTACCAATGGAATATGGCAGGCAAGGGGGCAAGGGTAGTAAACTGTTTAAAGATTCAACATCTATAGCGCCTGCTAAACTTGTGTGGTCTTTTAATGTTTTAGATCCACGTTAAAGTATCTTGAATGTGTATTTTAGAAATTGTTTTCTATTCCTGTGTTCTTCTTCCCCACCCCACGTAAAAGAATGTGCAAACTTGACATTCTAATTTAGTCATCTTTTACTTCCTTTCCTCAGCAGAACCTTCTAAGTCCCAGACACGTAAACCCAAGTGTGGCAAAGGAACTCACTGTTCTCGAAATGCGTACATGTTGGTCTATAGGCTACAGACTCAAGAAAAACCCAATACAACTGTTCAGGTACCAGGTAAGCAATTTTCCAGGATTGCATAAGGCAAATACTTTAAACTACTATGCTCAAAGATCAATGACAAGAATAGATTGCTTTTAATTGCTGTTAATATGGGTTGATTGCATATATTAAATATTGGTGAAAGTAGATATAATCACACGTTTTGCTTTAGTGAGTTTTTCTTTTGAAGATCTTTAAAAAAGATTTTATTTATTTATTTATTTTTAGAGAGAGGACAAGGGAGGGAGAAAGAGAGGGAGAGAAACATCAGTTTGTTGTTGCCTCTCACGTGGCCCCCACTAGGGCGGGACCTGTCCTACAACCCAGGCATGTGCCCTGCCTGGTTCACAGCCCGCGCTCAATCCACTGAGCTACACCAGCTAGGGCTTTAGTGAGTTTTTAATTAAAGACCATTTTGTTTATTTTCTTACATTATTTTTATTGTATTTTTCCCATTATCATTTTACCCTCCCTATACCCTCTTCCAGCTCTACCTATCCCCTGGCCCTCTAAAGTAGTAAGTTGGTTTTTGTTTGTTTTTTTTTAAGATTTTATTTCTTCATTTTTAGAGAGAGAGGCAGGGAAGGACAACCCTCTTTCTTCCTAAAAACGAATAAATAAAATCTTTTTAAAAAAATTAAAGTCACATTTGCCTGGCTGGCGTAGCTCAGTGGATTGAGCGCGGGCTGCGAACCAAAGCATCGCAGGTTCGATTCCCAGTCAGGGCACATGCCTGGGTTGCAGGCCACGACCCTCAGCAACCACACATTGATGTTTCTCTCTCTCTCTCTTTCTCCTTCCCTTCCCTCTCTAAAAATAAATAAACAAAATCTTTTAAAAAAAAAAGTTAAAGGCACATTTAACAGAACTATTCCACTGAAGCCCCTTACCCCTCACCAAGCAAAGCAAGGCAGTTTTTAAAAATCCTTTAGGTAATCAAGACATATATTTAGAGTAATTTGTTCAATTTGTAAAGTATGTGTGGGTTTAAGCCAGTTATTTGTAAATTTCCTAGATTTTAAAAAAGAAGGAAGCACTGCTACTGGCCTGAGGCGTTCTTTAGTTGCCATTTTATCTGGTGCTGTTCTGTGCCCTGTGGCGCCATCTATTCTGAAGTTTTCTCTCTGAACCATTTGATGGCTTGGGTTGGCCGGCTGTCATGGACATCCAGGTGGGGGAATCACATTCCACTGTCCATCTCCAGTTTTACTTTGCCTTCAGTTTGGGGATCTCTAACAGAAAAGGAGACCTTAGTAGGAAGCTGCCACCAAAATCTTAGCTAGTGTGTGATATAATTTAGAGACCAGCATCAGCATGGTTCTGTGTCTGAAAACTGGATAAAGTGTTACGGTTTTTTTTGTTTTTGTTTTTGTTTTTCTTCCTGTTTGGAATAGCCTTTCTTCAAGAGCTGGTAGATCGGGATAATTCCAAGTTTGAGGAGTGGTGTATTGAAATGGCTGAGATGCGTAAGCAAAGTGTGGATAAAGGCAAAGCAAAGCACGAAGAGGTTAAGGAGCTGTACCAAAGGTTACCTGCTGGAGCTGGTCTGTAAGATATTCTGGGACAGCACTGTTGCCATTGAGTTCCTTGTTTCTTTTATGTTCACAGACATGTATGAACTAACTTTCTCTTCCCTGTCTTCTAACCCACTAATGCCCGCTTATACACTATAAAATTGCAATGTAAACCAGCAACGACTTGATGTGTAGCAATCCATCTACCTTTCGTTATCATGTACTTCTACAAATGGGAAGCTCTTAATAAATTATAAGGTGTAGGTCAGCACTCTGCATATATGACTCTTATAATAGATATTTCTATTTTGTGAGATATTAACTTGTTCTTAAAGAAAAATCTGGTCGGGTTACTATGGATGCAGCTGACCTATTCTGTTTTCTTGTATAATCTGTACCCTCACAGCTTTAACAGACATTCTTTTATATAAGCACTACTTTTTATGATACTATTAGATTTACTTTGAAATTTAATACCAAATATGATGCTAAGACTGGGAAGGCATTCTGCTGACCTCTAATTTCTTAAGGATTGTCCCACATGATCCAGCTTATCCCTTTATTGTGTATGTTAATACAAGTTACCTAGTACCTCAAAAAGGAAACAATTCTTTAAGGCTGAGATGCCATTTGTAATAATATGCTGTCTTTGTCATTTCATAGACTGAATGCCCCCGTGCCCAATTTCTACTTAAAAAGGAGAGGCAATTTAATCCTCATTTTAGAAAATAAATATTCAAGCATAATTGTACTTGTGGTTTTTGTCTTTTTGATAATCTTAATTTTCTATTACTGCTATAACTTTAAACAAAAGAAGAATATAAATTGCTAAATCTGGAGGAATACCTTTTAAAAGTTCTTTCTAAATGACATCTTAATTTGATTTTGACCTTTCTTTGTAATCTGTTACTGTCACTCCCAAGGGTTGGGATTGTCCTAAAAAATTAAGACTGAACTTAATTTTACTACATATGATTTGGAAATGAACATGTGATTCAAAGTTCTAAATTCATTCATAGAAGTTGGGACCTGGAAATCTGATTTTTGAAACTTACTCAGTTTCCGTGATTCACTGGACAAGATAAGTGGACCTCCTGAGTCTAAAGTAAAGTGCATTTCAGAACCGCTCTTTAAAACCGCACGGCGGGAAGGTGTTCCTGTCGAGTCAGCACGTGCGTGCTGCCTCTCCCCGCCGTTTCGTTCAGTCTGTAAGAACCGGGCTTATGTTTTTATAGTATAGTTCTGTTGAAAATACTTTTACCAGTTATAAGCTTTCCAGTATTTTTCTTGAGTTTTTGCAGTAAACTCGCATGGCTCCAAGTCCACGTTGTCTGAAATGTGAAATCCGAAAGCTGATGACCCTGATTTTGTGTTGCCACTCAGAGTCTCCTGGTTTGCCTTTTCTAAATTGTTGTGAACATATTTAAAGAAGAGTTAGTTATCCTAAAATATAAGCCTCACTGGGAACATGAACCCCTTTGGTCCTTTTTATTTAAATTGAAATAAATTATCTCTGAATAATTTTAAATTTTCTGTAGATAAAGTATGTTCAATATTTTTGATGACTCAATCTTTCTAGATTTCGTAACTTTCCAAAGGAAAATTCCTTGTGTTCAGAATCCAGGCATCAAAAAATTATAAATAACTTTGAACCAAAATGTACATTTCCCTTTGTTAAATATTTAAATAATTGCTTGGTTGGTTTGTCAAATGCTGGGATTTTATACAGTTTGTTATCTCCAAATTGATAATTAAAGACAGCGCTCATCCCATTTGGTAAGCTGGCTTACCCGTGCTTTCGGAAGGCGATGCTTAGGTAGTGTGCTGAGCCAGCAGAGTAGGGAACATCCTCGAGAACCCGCCAGGAGTCCGTCTCCGGTGCAGAGACATCTCTAGTGTAAAAGGCCTCCCACAAGCAGACTCTGCCACGACTGTTGGGGCGTAGGCCAGACCTGGATTCTCAGGGAAGCTCTGGGCAGAGATTGACACGTCTCTTTATAGCGAGCGAGACTGAAAGTGGGAAGAAAGACAGGCCTCTGTGACCACAGCCGCCCTTCCTCCCATGGGTTTACAGCACACTGAAACTGGTACCCTAAGTCTGGAAACCTGGCCGAGTATGGGGTTACATCAGAGTGACAGGCCCAGTCTCTACTCTCTTCCTCCTTCTTCTTACTGTAAAACCACACATGATTTTTCTAGTTTCGTATAGTACAATGAATTTATATTAAACTACTCAAAAACCAAAACAGCTTCACTTGGAAGTTTTCTGTGGGACTCTGGTAGGGGATTGGACAGTGTTGTCTTGAACTAGCTGCCTTTGAGTCCTGTTATTGTGTGGGCCAGGGTTGTAGTCACCCTGGGCTTCAAGTCCAATAGACACCTCCTGGCAAAGAATGCATTTTGCTCTTGTAGTTTCCCTGGACTTCTTGTAACGGTCGAGATTCTTACTGAGTATTTTTCCCATTAGAAATAGCAGGTATGGTGTCCCTCTGCTTACCCTTCCTCAGCTGGGGGAAAGCAAGGACACCTGGGGAATTATTCTTAAATGTTGCTCCGTGCACAATCCTGCTTTTCCTCCTTTGATAGCCTTCAGATTACTAAAAATTTTAATCAGTGTGACTATATTTAGAAAAGGTTAGATATGTTAAAACTTCGATTTTGCTTTTTTAGAGAGGGATCGTGTATCTGCATTCTTAAGATACCCAGCATACTCTCTCCCTGCCAGATTATACTTGATTGAGTGGCAAATAAAATTGAGAGATATTTTAAATTTAATTAACCATGTCATTATATATTGTGAATTGCCACAGCCATGTTACTGTACTGAATCTTAAGGTCTCCTCTTTTATATATTGTGTGAGTGTTTAATTAACTTTTCTATATCTCTTTTCTTCCAAAAAGCTCAAAATGCTTCACATATCTTATCTTTTACATTCAGCAACGTCCCCGTGAGGTAGGTAGAAGGCAGGTATTATTACCTTCATTTTACAAATAACAGACGTGAAGCATAGAGAGTTTAAGTGACTTGCTCGAGTTCGGTTTCCTGGTGGCGGAGCTTGGATTGGCCCTCGCTCTCAGCCCGCAGTCGCGAGCTCTTCCTCCGCAGCGGTGTCCGAGCCGGTCAGCCAGAAGGGTCTCAGGTGATGACACACAGTGTCAGCACGAATGAGGGGTCCAGTGATTCCGAATTTTGTTGTCATAAACATTGAAATGCTTCACAGTAAACCGAAGGTGGGAGCCCGTTGTCTAGATTTGTAACGCTCAGAGAGGTATGAAATTGGTCAAAATGGGCTTTGAGCGGAGTTGCCTCTCCCTCAGATCTATCTCATCAGGAGTAGTACGTAATACAAATACATCAATTCAACCTCTGTATGTTTTCTCCTATGTTTTATGCTGGGACTCACTGGAGATCTTTGTAAGTAATCAAAGCTGGCCCTTTATCTTTAATTTCGGCTTTAGGGAACTCAGGGACTCTGTTTTCCCAAATTAAAACTCACGTTGAGCTGTTTGGTTTTGTCTTAATTTTTGCCACTTCAAAATTGGTAATTCAGTTCTGGAGTATTTCATCCTGGAATTTGTTTTAAATCACTTATTTTCTTGAAACACATAGTAATGTAATGAATAGATCATGACATGGATTGGGGAGGGTCGACATACCTGTATCATCTTGGATGAAGAAAAGGTCATTGGTTGATATAATAAAGTGCAGTTACAGCTGATGAGGTTAATTTGTAACTTAGGATTCAGTCAGGCATCTTCTTTTAATTTTCAGATGTAAATTACGTATTGATGAAAGGGGTTTATAAAAAGCATTTATGGAATAAACATAGGAGATGAAGTTATGTGATTTGCAAGCCAGCGTGGGGCGTGGCTTGTAGTCAGCAGCCCTGGTGTCCCGATCAAAGTCCCGCTGTGTTACCAAGCAAGACACTTCTCTCTGTGGATGCCTCGTTTGTAGAATGTGGTTAATAATACCAGCCGACCTCGTAGGGCGCCCTGCAGACCGGTCCCTGTCGTGCACGGCATCTTCCTTACACAGCAACTTGAGCCCAGAAGAGGGGTAGTTAAATGGAGCTCTATGCCATACTTATCAGGCATCTTCCCTGCACAATGGTTCTTCTGATTCTGCTAACTTTGGACAGAGTTTGCATTGTCTTTTGAGGAAAATGAATGTGTCACTTAGTCAAAAAGCTGTAAAAGTACATAGGCTCTTTCCCTTGCGTTCTTCTTCAGAGCCCTATGAATTTGTTTCTCTTGAGTGGCTGCAAAAGTGGTTGGATGAATCGACACCTACCAAGCCTATTGATAATCATGCCTGCCTGTGTTCCCACGACAAGCTGCATCCTGATAAAATATCGATTATGAAGAGAATATCTGAATATGCGGCTGACATTTTCTACAGTAGATATGGAGGAGGACCAAGACTAACTGGTAATTTCAGACGTCTACTTTAAAAAAAAAAACCCTGGCTGGTGTAGCTCAGTGGATTGAGCATGGGCTGTGAACTACAGGGTTGCCAGTTTGATTCCCAGTCAGGGCACATGCCTGGGTTGCAGGACAGGTCCCCAGTGGGGGCCACATGAGAGTCAACCACACATTGATACTTCTCTCCCTCTCTTTCTCCCTCTTTCCCCTCTCACTAAAAATAAATAACTTTTTTAAAGTTCTTAAATATAAAGATAATATAAATATATGAATAATACTGTAAATTCGCACCATGTGGTCTTTATGATCATTTGACCTGAATTATGCCAGACCAGATGTTCCTTAGACTGCAGAAGGGGGTTGCTAAATAAAGCAGAAGTTACGCAGCATTGTGCACCGTGTATTTATCAGGTTAGAGAGAAACTGATACTGCTCACTGAGTGGTTTCTTTTTCCTTCTCAGTGCTCACAAAATAGGACACTTTTGAGTAAATCATCTGTTAGCATTTTGTTGCTCTATATATTACTCTTCAACGTATTTGAACCTGTCTGGTTGATTACAATTCACATGCCTCCCTGCTGTAATGACTTCTAACAGTGTGAGGTCTGTAGATTGTTACTTGGCCTGTGAATGGCATCTGCATATTCTACCCTGAATGTAGGGCTCTTGCTAACCACGTGGTATCCGTAATCTGTTTGGTTCTGTTTACCCCTCCTTAATAACATTTTTCTTTTAAACTGGCAGCACAGCCTCCTGTCCCACCTGTGTGAGTCCAGTAAATGAAATTGTATGACCACTGCCCTCTTTTTCCCTAAATTAAATGCTATTTTCTGATTGTGTACCACTTACTGGATAAAAACTGGCATTTGACTATATGATTCAGGTCTTCTCTTGTATACATCTGGAATTTTGCTTTCCAAATTTCTGTTTTTGATTCACAATCAATAAACCGCAATGAATCCTGGCTCTTGTAACTCAGTGGACTGAGCGCCAGTCTGTCAACCAAAGGGTCACCAGTTCAATTCCCAGTCAGGGCACATGCCTGGGTTGTGGGCCAGGTCCCCAGTAGGGAGCACATGAGAGGCAACCACACATTGATGTTTCTTCCCTCTTTTTCTCCCTCCCTTCCCTTCTGTCTAAAAATAAAATAAAATCTTTATAAAAAAATAGACTGCGATGATCTTTCAAATAATCAAATTTCACATGATTCCTGGAACTGCATGTTTTAAAGTGGGCCCTTGATTTTTTTCCTCCTTTTTGTCCTCTGTGCTTTAATTATTCACCTGAAGCTCTTCAACAATATTATATTTATAGTTGTCAGATACATTGTATTCCCCCCTCAATTATTTTATTACAGTCTTGTGAAATTTGCATCTAAATCTTGTAAAATACTGAATTCCGTGGTATAAATAGTTTTAACATAACATTTCATCTCTTACAAGAATGTTGCTGTCTTAATATGTACTTTACAAAATAATTAAGGATATATACCAACTTGCTGTGTTATCAAAACTTGTGACTTTGGTTTAGAATTCTTTTGTGTTTTGTGAATTGCTGAAAGCATTTTCCCAACAGGAAGTCTGCTTGTGAATAAATTACACTTCGTTCCATTCTCTCTTGCCTCCAGTGAAAGCCCTGTGTAAGGAGTGTGTAGTAGAACGTTGTCGTGTGTTGCGCCTGAAGAACCAACTAAATGAAGATTATAAAACTGTTAATAATCTGCTAAAAGCAACAGTAAAGGGGTATGTACCACAGTGTATATTATTTATGATAAACTAAAAAATAATTTCTAGAAGTGATAACCAATTAGCTGATTATTCTTAGATAATAGGGAGCTGGGTTTTTTGAAGAGAGAAGGGTGGCGATGTGGATGGCAGAGCCAGAATAAGTTTTGCTGTGATTGCCAGGGTGGCAGCGATAAAGAAAGCTGTCACATTGCCTTGGCCACTGTGTTCCGCCCGTTGGAAAGACAGGGACGGAGAGGCGGAGCTGAGGCCCGATCAGGCGGAGGGCCGGGATTACTGAGGGTTTATGGTGGAAAACCATCCTGCCGGGCCTGGGGGCATCTACCTTAGGGAGGCTGAAGTGTGTTAACAAATGGATCCCAGCAGAGCATCCTTGTCAGAATCATCCAGCCCAATAAATTTGGTTGATGAAGAAAAGGAAAAGAAAAGAGACATCCGGGTTCTTTAGAGTATGCTGAGCTTCACTCCACAGAGTTCCTCTGGATTCAGGATTCAATAGGAGCAGGCGGCATTTATTATGTCTGGGTTTAAGTTGTATGTTTCTTGAACAAAGATTGATCTAGTTCACCATTTTTGGTCATTCCGTAAACAGCCCACTGAGTCCCCTCAGTGCGTGTGTATATGCAGACGTGGATGTGTGGATGTGCGTTCCTCTGCGTGTACTCGGAGGCACAGCTGGATGTAGCTGTGAATGGTAATCAAGAGAGAGAGCTGCCAGCTGATTGGTGTGATTGGCACGAATGTAAACGAGGGTTGAGGGAAACGGGACGATGTAGGATGGGAACAAAATATGGAATAACCTGCAGTTCAGCAGTGAGGAGTAAAATGGCCAAGATGAGGAGGTGGGTTAGAGAAATCGTGTGTGTGACAGCAGCTTCGGAGTGTTTAGATTCGTCTTAGTTGGGGCCTTTACAGGGAAAAGAGGGGAGGAGGCCGGGAAATATGACTTGCATGATTGCACTTTCTCTCTGCTCCTCAGCAATGAGGGATTTTGGGTGGGAAAATCATCCTTGCGTAGCTGGCGCCAGCTGGCCCTTGAACAACTAGATGAGCAAGATGGTGACGCAGACCAAAGCAATGGAAAAATGAACGGCAACACCTTGAATAAAGGTACTGTCTCAAACCTGTGTGTAGATGGTTAGAAACTGTACCACAGAATTGTAAACATCGATTTTGAATAAAATTGTTTTACTTTCCATCCATGTAATTTTAAAGACAATTTTTATTAAACCTGAAGCTCTCAAAAATGTCTCAGAACAAATAAAAAAAATTGAGCAAGGGTCAAAAAAGATGCAGCAGTTCCTGTGAGTAATTCTTTATAACCTGGCATGCTTTGGGCTCAGGGTCTCTTTAGTTAATCACACGAAAAATTAATCTTAATTCTGCTTCAGACCAAAATTATATTGTAAGCTCGGGATGTTTTGATTGGACGTTATCTGCTACACTTACAGGCTGCCTTTGTGTTAAGTAAAGGAGCTTGTGTTTCAGGAGAGAAGGCAGTTTTTGAATAGCTTTTTGCCTATAAAGTTTTCTGAGCTTTTTGAAGCTATCTTTCAAATAGGAAATTATGTTAGTGTAAGTAAACCATTAAACTAAATTTTATAACCAGTGTTTTATAAGCTATCAAGGGAAATTAAGGCATAGGAACTGTTTTGGGGTTGAAAATGGAAATTAATGGTTTAATCATCTTACTAATTCAGAGGTATAATTAGTGATCCATAAGCAATTATTTCACTTAATTTTCTTATCTCCAAATGTTAGTATTTACATATGTATATTTTTATAATGTTAGTATCCTTAACCATTTTACTGAAGTACTTTGTATTTTCTGTATTCAAGCATGTTAATATCATTTAATTTCACTTGGTGTGGATCCTTCATATTACTTCCTTTTTGAGAAAATAAAAACAACAAAGCCAATATTAGTTTTAAAGCTTTGATTTAAAAAAAAATTTAAATTTGAAGCATTTAAATAAATTCTTAGAAATTGCTGGATCAAAGAATTATACCCATATATAATTACCACAATCTGACACATCATTGGTAAAATTCCTATAGAAATTATAGTGGGGGCTTGTTTCTACATGCTTTTGTCAATATAAAGAGTATGTCAGTCACATCCATTTTTTTCAGGCTGGTATGTATGAAAAATGACTTGGCAGTGTCAAGGCTTGTATTTTCAGAATCACCATTGAGGCTGACCATCATTATATATTTAAGACATTATTTGTTTTTGTGTGTCTGTGACAGAGAGGGGAGGTTACAGTTACCCAGTCATGTCATTTATTTGCTCATTTCTCTGCTTGCTCTTTTTATTTATTTATTTATTTTTAGAGAGAAGGGAAGGGAGGGAGAAAGAGAGGGAAAGAAACATCAATGTGTGGTTGCCCTCGTGTGCCCCCTATTGGGGACTTGGCCCACAACCCAGGCATGTGCCCTGACTGAGAATTGAACCAGTGTCCCTTTGGTTCACAGGCTGGTACTCAGTCCACTGAACCATACCACCCAGGGCTCTGCTTGATCTTTCTCATATTTAGTAGATATTCTTTTTTTTTTTTTAAAGATTTTATTTATTTAGTTTTAGAGAGGGAAGGGAGGGAGAAAGAGAGAGAGAGAAACATCAATGTGCGGTTGCTGGAGTCCATGGCCTGCAACCCAGGCATGTGCCCTGACTGTAGATATTCTTTATATGTATACTAAGTGTATTAAAAACCTATTGTGTACTTTTAACCTGGAAAGCCCATGGATAACTATTCTAATCTCCTAATACTTAAGACATCTTTTATTTGACCATGTTCCTGGTATGCACACTACAAATTAATGTCGATACAGTGTGGGCAAGTGAGAAAAGCAGATATGGGAAGAGAAATGTTAACAGGAAAAGCAGAGTTCTTACTCTGTGTGTTTGACTTTAAAGGTTAAGTTTTTATTGTACTTGCCTCTAAAGCTTTCTGTTCAAGCCCTAAAATAATGGGTAGGTGAGAGTGACATGACATGCAGATGATTAACTTGGTTTGTGACACAGTATTCTGAATACCTTGACTAGAATTAATGGAATGATATGTAAATTATTTTTCAATTTGAAGAAAGGCACATTTTCTTGCATAACCTAAATCTTTAAAAAGTAAAACTGCCTTTCAGATAATTCTTCTTTCCTTTTAAGGGAAAGAAATATAACACTTCTTAGCAGGATTGTGTAGGAATCACTTGGGTCTAATTTTAGAGTGTTTAAAAGTTTTCTTTGTTCAGAATTGTGCAGAGTATTATCTCTGCTACTTTGAACTTCAAATACAACAGCCAGAGCAGTTACTCTCTGTACTTCTTTTGATTAGACGAATCAAAGGAAGAAAGAAAAGAAGAAGAGGAAGAATTAAATTTTAATGAAGACATTCTGTGTCCACATGGTAAGCTAGAGGCATAACTCTCCCATGTCAGTCAGACTTCAGCATGTCGTAAATATTATGTTAAATGTTTCCTACTTTCTCTTAGGGATCAGGCCCTAGCGCGGCAGCCATGGTTCTGAGCTCTGCTCGTCTCTGCTGTCCTGTTCTCACGCCCTGTTTCACTCTTTCTGCTGCCTGACTGCACGCCGGTGCCTCTCTCACCTTTTCTTCTCCGCTCTTCGCAAAAAAAAAAAAAAAACATCATAAAATACAGAATAGGATTTTCTCCATATTTAGTGGGGAAGAAGTTTTCTGTTTCCTTTTCAAATTGAAAGGCTCTCTGAGTCACATGGAAGAATTTTAGTTACTTTCCCTGACTGTCTTTGTCCAGCTCGAACACTTTGAGAACAGTGTTCATGTATTTCTTCTTCTTATTAGGGGTATTTTGGGTTTAGTTTCTTAGATAATTGTTGACTAACAACTCTGTGCTATGTACTCTGAGTAATAATCTCCAAATCCTTAGTAATCCCGTGTATTTATGTATTTCTTATTTCGCCTTAGTGAGTACTCACTTCTAATAAGTAATTTTTTGAAAGGGACTCATTCTGTTTGAGCCACGGTCATCTATTCTGTTAGCCCTGTGAGAGTCAAGCAGGCGTCTGCTTCTCAGAGCCGCCTACCATGTATTGTACATGCCCGGTCTTCCTTCGCCCCCACCCCTTAAAAAGTCTACGTTGGGAAAAATTGGACCAGAGAAGTTTGGATGTCAGTGGTTTATACTACTGACCCACGTCTGTGTATTTCTTATTGAGTGCTGATCTATTGCCAATACTCAGAGTGCTTGTAGGTCCTAAGAAATTTGTAATTTTAGTTCTTAACCTCATCGGTTCATTATGATGTCTCACACCTAGCCTCACGCACACTAGCGCTTTTTTCACAAGGGTCCTTGATGACACTGGTGATAATAATTGTCACTTAAGTGGTCCTTGCATGCTGATCTTCTGGATATTGTCTCACTGCACTTTATCTTACTAGCTAACTGGCATTCTCGTTTACTGACCACACAACTCAGGATGGGGGTCATCCTGGGGTGTGGATGCCGATTTCTGGATCCCAAGGCCATCTGTCCTTCTCATCACGTCACTCGCGCCCGGTGTGTCTCCCTTACACTAGTAGTGCACAGCAGGAGCACAAATGTGAGAGATGTGGTTTCCTGAGTGGTGGACAGATTGAATAAGTAAAAAGGAGGAGGCGGTGTAGATTCGTTTTTCTTGTAATGCTTTCTGTCAACTCTTACTTCCCTTCATGATGTGGATGTGGACGTAGTATGCGTGCCTCTGTTTTGAGAGTTGAGGAATGCTGGGTGCTGCCTGCTGGTAGAAATGGTGCCAGGACTCAGGTGTCATCTTGCTCCTTAACTCACAGAGTTTTGCTGTCTTCCCACCTCTTGTCCCATCTTGTCATTTCAGTATTACATACAGTTCTGATTAGAAAGCACCGCAGAGCCGAATGTGATTTCAGGTCGTGTGCTGCACTACTCAGCAGAAACGGGACTCAAGCTGGTTTTCAGGTCTTCAGCTTGATCTGCAACTTGTTGGCATTTGGTTGCTGTCCTTCTTATCTAGTATTTTATTTTTATTATTTTTTAAAGATTTTATTTATTTATTTTTAGAGAAAGGGGAAGGGAAGGAGAAAGAGAGGGAGAAAAACATCAATGTGTGGTTGCCTCTCAACTGCCCCTTACTGGGGACCAGGCCCGCAACCCAGGCATGTACCCAGACTGGGAATGGAACCAGCAACTCTTTGGTTTGCAGGCCCATGATCAGTCCACTGAGCCACACCAGCCAGGGCTTTATCTAGTATTTTAAAACAATAGTTCTGAACTGTTGTTTTTTGTGGACGTCACCTGTTGGTGTACTATGCCTTTGATGCCAGGTTTTTCGGGTGCAGGATATTGGATCTTAGAAGCCCACTTCACTCATTGGGTTTATATTAAAATTTGTTCCTGGAATGTGGTGGCGGTAACAGGAAGATGACGGTGGACATACACCGTTTGCACACATGTGCTGGTAGTTTCCTAAGTGTGTAGGTACTAACTCATTTCTACACAATGACTAGAGGTCAGCATTACTGTCCTGTCCATTGTACTGGGGAGTAAGTAAACTGAAGCAAGAGCCTGTGTTCAAGGTCACCGCATTTAATGGATAGTTTTGCCTTAGGTACATAATTTTCCATTTGAAATTATTTTTCTTCAGAAATTTGAAAGACTCACTCTGTCTTTTAGTGTACCATTTGTCCAGTATTCGTAGGTAACTTTTCATTCCATTTCTGGCGGCGTATAAGATCTTTGCCCCTATGCTCGCTGACATCTCTCACTGACCTGCCCGGCGCAGGCCCTGCCTGACCCCCTGAGTGAGGTGCTCTGGGGAGGCCATGTGCATGGAGGAGGGCTTCACCGTTAGGGGGCCCCAGCTGGGCTGTCCTCTGGGGCTTCCCAGTGTCAGGGACTGCTCTTGGGCAGCCCAGATTTCTCCACAGGCACCTCCCGTTCTCCTGCCTGCAAAGTGCAGACATGCTGTCGCTGTTCCAGGGCAGTAAAGAGAAGGGGGCGTAGGAGTCTGCACCGCGGCCCCTTACCTCCTTCGCCTTTGTGCTTTGTGCCCTGGAGCAGAGGCCTCAGCTTCCATGTTGTCAGAGAAGCTTGTTGTCTCCTTCTGTGGGGAGAGCGGGCAGTTATCTGCAGAATGTGGGAGAGGGGTACTGCAAATTTTAACTGCCTGTTAGACAGACTTTACATACACTCCTATATTTTTTAAGCCCACCCGTACTTCCAGGTGCCCCAGTTTCTGGGCCTCTCGGGGCAGTGGTGCGGTGTAGTAAGTCTGGCTGCTTCTTGACTCTTGCCAGTTTAGAATTCATTCTCCTGTATTTCATCTGTCTGCTTTTAAGCTTCTAAAGTTTTTGTTGCTATTGTTCCCTCTCTGTTCTTTTCATCCATCATTATAATTTTATATCTTTTTTTAAAAATCCTTTTATTGTGGCTTAAGAATGTTTGAAGGGGGAACTGAAAGATCCAGTTTTAAAACATCACTTTTATCTGGAAGTCTTTGTTTTGAATTTTTTTTAGGTAAAATAATCTCCATGTATTTCTTTAATAGACTTAAAAAATTTTTTTTAGGATTTTATTTATTTTTTTAGAGAGAGGAAAGGACAGAGAAAGGAGAGAAACATCAGTGTGTGGTTGCTTCTCACACGCCCCCTACTGGGGATCTGGCCTGCAACCTAGGCATGTGCCCTGACTGGGAATAGAACTGGTGAACCTTTGGTTCACAAGTCGGTGCTCAATCAACTGAGCCACACCAACCAGGGCCCAAAATCCCCATGTATTTCTAACGCCATGTGTCTATTTAACATATCAGAGATGTTATGTGAATTAATCACTGGATTACATTCCGTTAGAAGATTTACTACTACCATAGAGTTTTGCATGTATTGCAGGTATTATGTGTACGTCAGGCTTTCGTGTCCGTTTATTTTATACCCATTTGGCTGGACAACCTCTCCACAACTTACCTTGTTTATTATGCCTCATTTGCTCAGCAGATGGGCAGTGCTTTGTCTTGTTATACCTTCTGCAGTTATCCTGTGGCCCAAACTATTATAGTGTGAACTAGATTTTGAGGGGGAGGGTATTTATCCAGAAACTAAGCTTATTGCTAACTAGATTTCTATTTTTACCCAATGAATCTTTGGGGATTAAGTTATCCAATTATGTTTGTTGAATTAAATCGCTTATGACTGGTTTGCTTTTGTTTTGAGAAATGTTGCTAACCAGGTGGGTGGGTTAAATTGATTGGCTTTTTCAAATTTAAGAAACTGTCATTTATTGCAGGTCTAATTTCTAAGAACTCATGTCACAAGTAAAAGTTAATTATTGTGAGGTCATAAATAATATTCAGATGTTAAGTCATTATTATTAACATGACATGAAACTAGGCCTGGCTGGTGTAGCTCAGTGGATTGAGTACCTGCGAACCAAAGGGTCGCAGTTCAATTCGCAGTCAGGGCACATGCCTCAGTTGCAGGCCAGGTTCCCAGTAAGGAGCACGTGAGAGGCAACCACACATTGATGTTTCTCTCCCTCTATTTCTCCTCTCTTCCTCTCTCTCTAAAAATAAATAAATAAAATCTTATAAAATAAAATAAAATGAAATGAAACTAAATTAGAAATATGGCTAAGAAGTTAGAGTGGAGGACTTTGTAGTTGTTAACAATCACACAGCAGTAAAAGACTTAGTAAAATACTTTTCCTGATTTCAGAAATAAATTTCAGTAGTTCTTTGCCAATCATGGGTAATACACAGGCAACACTGAAGTCAGCCAGTGAGTGAAAGTACCCCTGTGTGAGAGCACCAGGTGTGCAACCGTAGTGTGCATGGAATCCTGGTGAGGTGTGTGTGTGTGTGTTTGTATCACTGTTTCCTTCATTCTCTCCCACTTATATACCACTTACATAGAGAAGAAAATTTTTTAGAGGGTTTCTTTTTTTTCTTCTTTTTTTTTTTTTTAGGGAAACCACTTTAAATTTTTAATTGCCTTGGAGTTTTTTATAAAAAAAAATCAGGTCATAGAAATCTACCTTAATCCTTTTTTTGGCTATGCTATATTTCACATAATGATGTACTACTATGTTAGGGTTTGATAATCCAGTTAATGTTTTTTAATCCTTCCCCTAGTACATGCTTTTTTTTTTTTTAAGATTTTATTTACTTATTTTTAGAAAGAGGAGAAGGGAGTGGGAAAGAGTGAGAGAGAGAAACATTGATGTGAGAGAGAAACCTTGATCGGTTGCCTACCGAACCTGTAACTCAGACGTGTGCCTGACAGGGTGTGGGATCCTAAACTTTCAGTTTACAGGGCGATGCTCCAAGCAACTGAGCCACAACAACCAGGGCCCAATTAATGTTTCTTTTAAATCCCCTAATTATGTCTGAGGGTAGGCATGTTGGAGTAAGTTTTTGTAGCCTCAGAGGAAATGTAAGTTAATAGCCTACTCCAAAAGAAAGTTAATTTTTACATTGTGACCTATTTTTCTTTGATATTAAGTTTATTAAAGCAAAGTAACATTTTGGGGGGATTATTCAAAGCTCAATACGAGGTAAAGGGTGGAAGTTAAGAAGGTGTACTTCTAGGGTTTAGAAATGATGGGGTTTGAATGAGACAGACCTGGGTTCATTACCCAGCTTCATTATTCAGCAGCTCTGGTGACTTGGGTGTGTTAATTTCTCTGACTCTCGGCTTGTTTATTATGTAAAACACATGAAGCAAAGAAGGATGATAACTGTATTTAGAAAGTCCCTGACTTTATTACTCTTAATTAAACATGGAGGTACCTGGCTAGCCAGGGTCGAAACAAATGGCTTTGGAAACTTAAACATGGTTTTCTGGGTAATGACCCATATAAGTGCATAAGTGCGGTTCATTAATTTATCAGTTGGGAACAGCTGAAACAATGAAAACTAGAGCCACAAACAGTGAGAGCTGGAGTGGGGGAGAAAAGCGCTGGTGAGCTGGATGTAGGTGTGTCAACAGAGTAAACAGAGGAGGGGCTGCTGAGCTTGCAGGTCCCTGCCATCTGGTTGTTCCCGTGACCTTCCAAGAAGAGGAAGGGTGGTGGTGACTGGTACTGTTCTTCTCTTTCGTGAGTTTTACGTATCCACAGGAATTAAGGGTGGCGGCTGTAGCAAACCAATTGGATCCTGTCTGGAGATTTCCAGTTCGGTAGATTGCTTTATTACTTAACTACGAGTCCATAACTTAAGAGAATCGACCTGATAGTGCTGGGCACCACCTTGAAAATTGACCATTTTAATTCAGGATGATTTCAGTAAAGTAAAACAATGAAATGGGAGAAAATACAGTCTGCAGGAAATTGTGACATTTGAGTGTGGGTGGAGACGAAACGCAGTTCAGCAGCCCCTGCCTCCAAGCAGAGACGCCAGGATCCCCGGAGGCCCCTTTCACTGGCAGGAAGAAAGATAGGAAACTTGAGTCCCCTGCATTTGTTTTTACCTCCTGGTTTTTCAGCCACAGACCTGGATAAAGGGCATAAAGGAATGGCTCTTAGAATTAGATGAAAATTTTTTAAAACCTGGAGACTTTGAAACTAAAGAGAATTGAACACTTTAGAAAAGAAGGAAGAGGATATTTTCTTATGTTTAAGAAATAGGAAATATATTTTTGCAGACTATACATTGACTTTAGCTTTTTTTTAATTATTATTTTTTAAATTATTATTATTTTTTAACTCAGGGGAGTTGTGCATATCTGAAAACGAAAGAAGGCTTGTTTCTAAAGAGGCCTGGAGCAAACTGCAACAGTACTTTCCAAAGGCTCCCGAGTTCCCAAGTTATAAGGAATGCTGTTCACAGTGCAAGGTACCGAGTGCGGCGCTGGAAGTGCGTGCCCCTCCCTGCACTGACTTCCCCGGGAATTAACCTTGCTCTTCTGGTGGGGGTGTCAGGAGGGGGCAAGTCTTGTGCTGTCAGCAGGAGATGGTTGATTGCTTCATTCTCTTTCAGATTTTAGAACGAGAAGGGGAAGAAAATGAAGCCTTACATAAGATGATTGCAAACGAGCAAAAGACTTCTCTCCCAAATTTGTTCCAGGACAAAAACAGACCTTGTCTTAGTAACTGGCCAGAGGTACGAGGATCCCCAGCATGGACAGAGTTCATCTTATTTTTTAAAGACTTCCCAAATTCCTTCTTTTCTTCCCACATTCCTGATGTGCTGTTTCAAAACCACCCGGAGCCTCTCTGATTCTCATTTGTTTAGTTTTATTTAATCAGGGAGCTTTACTCCGGCTCTGCTTCTTGGTGGAGGATTGTGTTTCCATCTTATTTATAAAACTTACGAAAAGGAAAACTGTAGTGCATGGAAAAACACTTTCCCCTAAAGGATTTAGGTTAAGAATGCAGTAAATGAATGGGTACTTTACGTGACTTTTCTGTTCTAGGATACAGATGTCCTCTACATTGTATCACAGTTCTTTGTGGAAGAGTGGCGGAAATTTGTCAGGTAGAATCCAAAACTTTTCTGTTTCTCCTTTTTTGGGGTTGATTTTTGTGTTTTTAAGAATTCATGGATTCTGTTCCTGATACCCTTTCAGTCACTTTTACTAGCATGTACTGAAAGCTTTCTTTTAAAATAAATGCATACTCAAAAGAAACATTTAATTACTAATGGCCTTTTAAAATATATTTCATTTTAAAATAATTATCTTAAAAATCTTCTCTTTAGCCATGCGGAAGTGTGGTATTGTATTGACCCTCCCCGTCTTCCTCGCACAGGAAACCTACAAGATGCAGCCCCGTGTCATCGGTAGGAAACAGCGCTCTTCTGTGTCCCCATGGGGGACTTATGTTTACATTTGCTTCCATGACCAAAGAAGATTCAAAACTGTGAGTTTCTTCTCTTCATGTGGTTTTTCTGTTAGCGAGTTTCTCATCTGACATAAAGTTATTTTAAGAATTTAGTCCTTTCCTGAATCATGGGGTTTGTTGGGGGGGTTTTTCACCTCTTTTATATGTGCGGTACTAGAGTGAGCACTTTAGAAAAAAAGGAAAAAAGAAAGGCTGCTGCTCCACAAAAGGCGAGAGGCTGCCCGAGGCTGCCTCACTTTTCGTGTTTCCGCCTCCTGCCTGGAGCCCTGTTTTCTCCTTCCTAGCTGCTGGGTAACTGTGTCTCTGGGTGGACTTCTTTTCCAGAATCGCACAATCAGCAGGGTCTTGGTTGTAATTTGTTATATGTAGCCACCAGCCTTCTTCATAAAATAAAGGAGGAAGAGGGCAGTGTGGCACTGAGCTGGAATGCTAGGGTCTTAAAACCCAAGTTTTGTTCCATTTCTCAAGTGGTTTCGAAAGGGTTCATCTGTGAAATTCACCCATGATGTTACCATTTTGTCTTTTCACATGATTTTTAAATAATTGTATAAGAGAAAACAGAATGCTTCTGACCTGCCTGTAAACCCTGAAAAGAACATTGAAACACATAAATAAATATTCCTCTGGGATGAAACTAGAGTCAGGGTGTTTATTATCGATATATTAATAGTTTAATGTCAATTAAAGGAAGCTTAGAGTGTGTGTGTGTGTGTATGTGTTTATTTATTTCTAGGTTCTGTCCCAACTTTTTCCCTCTTGTTGTTGTAAATGTGAGGCATCCAGGAAAATGTAATAAAACGAACAAATGTGGGCCACCAACGAGTTTAAAGTTAAACAGTTCAAATACAATTGAAGGGCCCTCAGTACTCAGCCTGTCTTCCATTCCTCCTTTTTTCTCTTCGTTCCTGACTGTCACAGCAACCACTGTCCTGAATTGGCCAGTTATCAGGCTTAGAACGTATTTCTTTAAAAAAAAATACACATAATCATGTTATACTTGTTTAGATTTTTTTTTAAAAAATAAATAACATCATGGTGTATTTATCCTTCTAGAGCTAACTTCTTTTTTCTCAGTTTAGGTTTTTGAGATTTAACCGTGTTGATTCACATTAACTCCAGTCCAGTTCTTTTCACTCTTCTGTAGCATTTCTCTGTGTGAAAAAGAACTGTTCCTTGTTGATGATGATGTACCTTTCCCCTCTGATTCTTTTGTACTGAATGCTGGTTTTGATGGTTTGAGTTTAGGAGACTAATGGGTCATGTCAGTTCTCCGAATTTCCATGTGTCTTAAAGCATGTTGTGTTTTTTTGCACAGTATAGCTCTCATATGGCCCAGCGAGTGGCAAATGATACAAAAGCTCTTTGTTGTGGATCACGTAATTAAAATCATGAGAACTGGAGTGGAAGATGAAAATCCTTCAGAAGCACAGTATATTTCTGAGCCTAGTGAGTTTTCATACTGCTCTTGGTTTGTAATAGTACAAAGCTGACATTGTAAGGGGAAAGAAGAGTATGTCAATATTGTGTTTTCTACCTAAAATTAAAGAATCATGTGACAGTCCAAACTGATAATACTCCCCAAGTGGGAGCTATCGTATAATCATCTCATTATTTGCATGTTTATTTGTTGATAATAAATGGGTTTCCTAATTATTGTGTTACTATGTGCGTAGAACACAATATAACAATTAATAGAAAGCATGAGTAATTGCTTAATGAATACTCAGCTGGTAACTTTGATACATGTTGTTTAGGTCTTTGGTTCTTGGACAGTAATTCCTCAGCCACTTCTCTATTACTTTTCTGCAGAACTCTGTCCAGAATGCAGAGAGGGCTTATTGTGTCAGCAGCAGAGGGACCTGCGTGAGTACACCCAAGCCACCATCTACGTCCACAAAGTTGTGGATAATAAAAAGGTACCGGTCCCTCTTGTGGCCATGGCTGGTACTGATCAAGCTTGTTTTTTGTTTTTGACTTGCTGTTGGAGTTTCACTGAGGACTGCCTAGGGTCACGTTTCTGTATTCGTGCAGCTATTTGGTATAAGAAGTAAAAGTAGACAGGAACTGAAAATGAACAGTCATGTGATTGTATGTGGATTTAGCCAGCTATTCGTTTGACGTACACATACTTAGTGAATGCCACCTGTGTGCCAGGAGTGGTTTTACTGCTGGGGATGCAGTGGTGAAGAAGACGGACAAGGGACTGGTCCTCAACAGCATTTGTACCTAGTGAGGAAGATAAGGATCAACCCGTACATTTATTAACCTGGGATCCGTGAATTGATCTGATCTCACAGAGGAAGGAGTGTTCTGAAGTTAATTTGGCAGGGTAAAGTGGGAGACCGGTAGAGGTGTAGGTGACAGTGTTGGGGGGGAGGAGGCAGGACGGGCAGCGTGGATCCAGCCGAGAAAGAGGGTTCCACTCGAAGGGAAGAGGGCCAAGGGATGAGCCTAATGAGCTCAAGCCACAGGGAGAACGTCACTGTATCTCAGGCAGCACTGTCCAGCAGCACTTCCGGCAGTGAGAGAAATGTTCTGCAGCCACACTGGACGCTATGGTACCACTGGAAACACGTGGCTGTGGCGCACGTGAGTTATGGCTAGGGTGACTGAGAGAATGAATTTTCAGTTCATTTAAGTTTAATTAGTCACATGTGGCCATTGGATATCATAGTGGACAGCACTGGTCTAAAGCGAAGCTTCTTCCAAGGGGTGGGATAGCAATAGGATGGGGGGGGCAGGTGCTATCGGGCTTTCTACATCATACCAAGGATTTGGGGTTTTACTCTAAGATATAAGCAACTGGAGAATTTCAGGCAAGGTTATATAAAATCTATCCAGAAGGTATCCAGCCATGTAATACAAAAACTGGAGACATTTATTTCAGAAGATACAAGAAACATTATACATAGGACAGTGATGTCTCAGTCCTTTTCAAAGTAGGCACCTGGGGATCTCACACAGTTCTCCCAAGCACCATCATATTTCCCTGAATCTCATTAATAGTCTGAAATCTTGTCCCTTTCAAAGGTGATTTTAATTTTGGGAAAAGCCAGAAGTCTCAGGCTGCCAAATCTGGGCTGTAGGGGGCTGAGTCACCTGCCTGATTTGATGCTTCACAAAAAAACCCTGCATGCAGAGACACGAAGCAGGAACCAATGCGTTCTCACGATGAAGCTGCCAGTCACTGGTTGCCCATAGCTGCAGGCTTCTGAATCATCTGAATAGTTTCTGCAGAGGAACGTTCAGGCTTAATGCAAAGTTTGATGCAGATTTGTTGCTCTGCTCTCTCATTTTGAATGTAATGTCCACATAGTACACAGGCTCACTCAATAGCATCTACTGCCCCACTGACTAGTACAGTGAAGTCGTCACTGTTCACACATGTGCATTCCAGTCCCCTCTTCTTGGCAAACCCTTCTTCTTAGATTAACAGTGGCTGGACTTTTTCCAGACAGACCTTGTATGGTGTGATCTGATTTATGATTTAAAAAGGTCATCCTGGCCATTATGTTTGGAGTTCGTGAGGACCTAACAGAAAGAAGGAAGGCCAGTTTACAGCCTCTTGCATTTATCTACAAGGGTAGGTGAGGTAGGCTGATTCAGGTATAGCTTTAGAGCAGAGGTGTTAAAACTTGGTGGTGGATTAGACTTGGAGCATTTCAAAAAATTTATTATTGGGGATAACTCTTAGGTAGATCTTGACCTAGATCTCTGGACATCTCATTAGTTTGATTCCAAAGTTTTTGAAAATAGAATGCATTTTATATGAGTTACCAAGCATATTGTTATAGAGGGCAACTTACAAATTATGCTGCAGAAGTCTAGGATTCTGCTTTATAAGTTGAACTAAGTGCTTCACTTCCTAAGAATTAAAACTGGGTAATTTAAAAATGAATCATTATGTTATATGCAGATTTAGCCAATTAATGAGAAAATGAAGTTAATGAGCATAAATGTCTCAATTTTTTCCCCTTGAAATTTTATTAAATCTTTTATACCTATTAGAGTATATATATGGGTATCTGGTATAAAGTAGTATTCAGTTGAGCTAAGGTTTTATTATTCAAGTATCATAACAGTATTTCGTAGTGCAGAAGAGCCCTTCATTTTCACATTTTGTTTTCTCGGTCCTCTTTTTCAACTGAATTTATTCAGGTGACATTGGATCATTTTCTCAGTGTTAGGGAACATTGTAATTCCTGCTGTCTGAACTGTTTGAGACCTTGAAAAGGCCTGACAGTTGATGTACTAGGGAAAATGTAAAGCATCTTTGAACTTCTGCAAAATAACATCATTGTAAAAGCCCCGTAACAATAACTGTTCTGTAGAAATCGCTTACATTTATGGTGACTGCATTAATACAAGAATACATCATAAGGTAAAAACTACATGTTGAAAGAGGACAGAAGACAGAGCCCTGAGGCTTGATCCTGTGTTGGGTGTGTTGTGCTACCATTGATACAGGGGTCCCTCCTCTTGGTGCAGGTGGATAACCAAAGCCCTTTCTATAGTGTGTCTTCCCTAGGGTCTTACCGCTTCTCTCTCTGCTTTTCTGGAACATTCAGGTGATGAAGGATTCAGCTCCAGAGCTGAATGTGAGTAGTTCTGAAACAGAAGAGGATAAGGAAGAAGCTAAGCCAGATGGAGAAAAAGATCCAGATTTTAATCAAGTACGTGTTGAAGCTGCTTTTCCTTGTCGCACCCTCTGCTGTTCTGGAAGAGCAGCCCCTCGCTAACCCCGGACATCTCTCTGTATCCTGCAGGGGTTACTGGTTCTCCAGTCCCTGTCTCATTTGCTGTCTTTCCTCCGTTTTGATGGCACGTGATAGCCACTCTGATTTCTCGTGAAAAGCTGTGTATGCCATTATTCCAGAATTAATATAATGTAACAATTCAGTTGTTGGCTGGAAGAGAAGATTAAAACAGGACCCATATCTTGGATTGTTGCTTAATCATGGGATCTTTAAGTATGAAAAAATTAACTCATGTTCTTCGTTATAAATAAAATAAATAATAGATTTAATAAGGGAGTTTATAGATGAGATATTTCAGTTTCTAATTAGACAAGTGACCAGATCAACATTAGTCTTTTTATTTCTGTTAAAATTACCTATTTTCTCTGTATTGCTGTGATTTCCTACCTCGTCCCTTTATTTGGTTACTCGATTGTATTCTGCATGCTCATTGTGTTGGAGAAAATTGTCCTAAGAACAGGAACCGACGTGGGAGTATGTCTGGTTGATGTATAACGTAGGTGAGTTTCAGCTTCTCAGAAAGTCAGACCACTGTGTTCTAGGATGGTCTACGAGTAGCTTAAATTCATGGAGTTTCTACTCTTAACTAGTTTAGTTTTAACAGATCATTTATTTTCTCCCTTACTGCCAAAGTCCCGTATAGTCAAATTATGGCTAGCACTCTCCCTGGAGGAGTAAGTGTTAACAGTGGCCACCTCAGTACCCGCTCCAGAGCAGAGCTGTCTGGGCTTGCTGGCCTGTCTGTACGCACAGGCTCTGTTACTTCATTTCTAACATTCACTAAGAAAGTCTGAAAAGCCCTCTTTAACTTGAATTTTGGTCTCCCTGAGCTAAATGTTGCTTGTAGTTTCCCAGCTGGCATAGAGATACGTCAGCATTCGCTTGCCATGGCTGTCGGATCTCATCCGGTATTAACTTTGAAACGCCTACAAAAGATCGAAATTGTGCGCCACCCTGCTGGCAGCGGTCGGCCGTTCTTGTTCAAGTTGTCCTACCAGATTTGGATTTCCGCCAGCCAGCACGGGGGGGCCCTTGTTTCAGTGCCAGTTCAGATCTGCACATTTTATAGAAACGGAGGTTCTCAGCTTCCAGGGGCTGTTTCCCGTGGTAAATAACGCCCCTGTTGAAATCCGCACACGTCTACGCCTTCTGTTCCTTGCGGTGGTTTTTGAGATTACAGAGTCAAGTATCGTGTCTCTCGGTAGAAGTCTGCGGACTTATCTTTCTGCCTTGTAACCTGGTCGTTGTCAGCTTTCCTGTGTCCCGTCTCCTCCCACGGTCCATCTTCCTCTCAGGGATCTACAGATATGTCTGCGGATGCTTTTCTAGTTAATATGTCAAAAATGTGTGTTTGCGTGTGCATGCCCATCCTGAAGACCTCATTCTCCTTGACTTGCTGTCTGCTGGTACCATACTGTTTTAATTATTATCTCTCGTGAGGTATGGCTTAATAATCAGCTGAGAATCTCATCTTTTTTCATGTTTTTGTTACCTATTGTCACCAACTCATTTTCTATTCTTTTGGAAAACTTGTAAATTGGTTTGTAAAGCTTGATGTGTATGTTCTTACCATCCTTAGTTTTTCTTATTTCAAGCTTTGCTTTTTAGCCTAAGCAGCATTTAGAAAACTCTGTACATTTTCTAGTGATTTAGATTTTTGGGAAGCTTTTTTGAATATGTAGTTTTATTCATTATGGTCATAACCACAGCAATTTAAAAAAGTGAATGTGGAATTATTCTCAGTCGTGGATGACAACAGATTTCACATATACAGACATGATAGAGAATGTTGGGAAACATTGCTTTTTATGCTATAATTACATTTTATACTTTGTAATTTTCTTCTGTCTTCCTTCTCCTTGTTTGGATGTTGTAATGCTCTAGAATGTTTTAAATAGTTCTTGTCCCACACACACAAAAAAATCTCAAGTGTATCCTTCCTTTAGAAAAGAGTAGAGCCCCAGAATGTCGGGCTCCTAAAACCTTTTCTTTGTGTTAGGATTGCCCTTGAACAACAGTTGGGTTAGGCTGCTGACTGACCCCTTACACAGTTGAAAATTCACATATAACTTTTGACTCCCCCCAAACTTGCCTAATAGCCTCGTGTTGACTGGAAGCCTAACCAGTAACATAAGCAGTTGGTTAACACAGAGTATGTGTGTTATGTGTATTATATATGCTGTATTCTTACAACAAAGTAAGCTAGAAAAAAGAAAATGTTATTTAGAAAATCATAAGGAGCTCTGGCTGGTGTGGCTCAGTGAGTTGAGTGCTGGCCTGTGAACCAAAGAGTTGCTGGTTCGATTCCCAGTCAGGGTACATGGCTGGGTTGCAGGCCAGGTCCCCAGTGCAGGTATTCAAGAGGCAACCACACATTGATGTTTCTGTCTCTCTCTTTTTCCCTCCCTGCCCCTCTGTCTAAAAATAAATAAATAAATCCTTTTTTTTCTTTTTAAGAAAATCATAAGGAAGAGGAAATACACTTACTGTATTTATTGAAGAAAACCCACATTTAAGTGGACCTGCACAGTTCAAACCTGTGTTGTTCAAAGGTCAGCTGTGTGTTACAGTATCTCAGTACACAGATAGCTTTTATAATTGCTGTTTCAAATCCCTATAATAGAAAGTGCATTTCTACTTGTCCTTAATGGAGATGAACAAATCTCCTTTCCTCTTTTCCCTAAGCTAGATCAGCCCAGTTCCTTCGACTTTGACATTATCTACAATTTAGGTTAATAATGCACCCAGTACTGGATATCATTTAGGTAATTGAAAGCCATCTAAAACCAGCGGGCTGGTTTTTGTCAAATAAGTTGGATTTAAATTCTATGGATTTTTTTTTTTTTAATAATTCTGGGAAAAGCTTTTAGACCCATTTAAAATCAGACATTAAAAAAACATTTCTTGCTTAATGCTCAGGGCTTTGTTATTTGGTATGTTTTGTATTCTGGAGTAAAATTTTATGTTGTGGTAGATATTTTTCCTTATATCCCTAATTGCAGGATCTAGGTCCAGTTTTCTTTCAACAAAGATTGAGAAACATGTTTCATCAACTTTGACGTTTTTCGAACTTGCGTTTCCTTAACTTTTTCTTGCGACTGTTGTAATTGCCTGTGTGTCTGTAGATGCCACCCTGGAGCCGACCCTAGGAGCCAGTGGGCGTCACCCCAGACACTCGCCCTCCTGTGTTTGTGTCCTGGTCCTCTTCTGCTCCGTAGCCTCTGGGGCCCCGGTGGTGATGAACATGTGGCATCTGTGTCCGTAGTGACGCCCAACCACTTCTGCTTATGCACAGCTTGTGCACAGTGACCACTACGGAATCCAGAGCCCGGGGGACAGGGCCCTTTAACAGTTCTTGTTTCCTTTCTTTCCCTGGCCTGGTTAGCAGAAGAATCTTGACTCCTAACCTCTTGCTGAGGCATTTATAGGAGTATTGTAGAAAGACATTTAGTCTGCAGCTATTTTTTTTCTTTAGGTTAGTATAGTATGTATCATGTACCCACTTGTAGTCCTGTACTTTCTTGCTAAACTGCCTTTCAGTAAATCGTGTTCATCATGAATGACGTTTTACTTCTAAATACTTAAACTGGCATGTAAGTGAAGACTGTCCTGTTACTCATAGTCAGATATTTCCAGCTATCCCAAACATGTCTTAAACCTTCTCCCCCTCAAGCTAGCGTGCAATCAAGGTATGCATTGTTTTGTATCTCTTTAGACTATTAACATCTAAACCAGTTATCCTACCCTCCCACCCCACCTTCTCTTTTCTTCTTTGGCATTGACTAGAGACCAGTTCAATTTCTTGTAGATTGCCCATATCCTGGACTCAGCTGATGGCCTCCTTCTGTTACCAATTTTAACTTACTTATCCCATGTATTTTCTGTTATATGGAAGTTGGGTCTAAATGTTTGAATAGATTCGAGTTTGATACTTATAAGAATATTTCACCCTGGCTGGTGTGGCTCAGTGGATTGAGGGCTAGCCTGCCAACCAAAGGGTCCCTGGTTCGATTCCCAGTCAAGTCACATGCCTGGGTGGCAGGACAGGTCCCCAGTCGGGGGGGTGTGAGAAGCAACCACACATTGATGATTCTTCCTCTCTCTCCCTCCTTTCCTCCTCTCCCCCAAAATAAATAAACTTTTTTTTTTAATCTAACCTTCTACTTGTTTTTAAAAGAGAATATTTCATAGGCAAAGTTATGTACAAGTATATCGTGATCATGTCAACAGTCAGTGTGTCATCCTGTTTTTAGTGAAACTGAGTGCGATTAAGGTGCTGTCTTCCATTTCAGAGTTCTTAGCAGTTTATACTTCCATGTCATTCTCAAAAACAAGAAAATGTTTACTACAAAACAAATTAGGGTGGTGAGTTAAATTAATAATCTTAAAGTTTTTCAGCATACCACATGTGTGTTCTGATTTGTCAGACTTATTTTGCTTTTAAATGTCCTTTTAATAATAATTTTTAACCTTGGGGTTTACATGCAGTTAGAGGTATATCTCATTCTTCCCCCCTGCCCCCGCAATCTTATGCAGGCATGCTAAGAACGAGTTTCTCCTCGTTTTTGACATTGAACTTCAAGTGGTTGAGGGGCCAATAAGTAGATTGCTTTTGTTTTCTTGGGGAACTTTATGAGCACGAGGCACGCTGTGACTAATGTCAGTGCTTTCTTTGTTTTGGATCTTTCTTACAGAGCAACGGAGGAACCAAGAGGCAAAAGGTATCCCATCAAAATTATATTGCCTACCAGAAACAAGTTATTCGACGGAGTATGCGACACAGAAAAGTCCGTGGGGAAAAAGCACTTCTTGTTTCTGCTAATCAGACATTAAAAGAATTGAAAATTCAGGTGAGGACAACACAACATTTGCTCATGTAGCGGGCTTAGAAGATCGTCGTAAAGTCCTGCTCTACACGTGTGTGTGTGTGTGTGTAACTCTTCTTTGTCTAGCTTGACCTGTCTCCTCACAGGGTCAGCTCTATGGGAGAGGGCTTGTTGATTGCAGAGTAATGCCTTCAGGGCCCCCGAATTAGAGTAACTCTTTTTAAAAACTTAAAGTTTTCAGAAAGCCAAGAATTTTTCTATGAAAATGAAAGTGGCTTTTGTATTCTGAAATTTGAGCAAGTCCTGCATAACTTTCCAATGAGTACCAGTTTTTTAACATGTCAGGGTTGTTCCAGGATAATTGTTCTCACACTTTATTGTGCTATATGAGGGGAGACCCCCAAAAACCCTGAAATTTATTTCTAAAAAATTGCGTTTATTCTTCCGTGTTGAAACTTCAGTCACCGTCATAGTGCTCTCCATCTGATGCACTGCATGTAGTTTCCACGGCTCAAAACAGTTTTTGAAGTCGACGATTTTGATGCCTTTTAGTGGTTCTGCCGTTTCTTGTTTCACCTCTTCCACATCAGCAAAACATTTCCCTTTGAGGACTTTGTTCATCCAGGGAAACAAACTCCATGCCGTGTGGGCAGGTGCACTCGTAAGTTACCCATCATGAAATCGGCAAATACGTTGAAAGAATCTTCAAAAAAAAATTTCACTGAAGGCAAGCACAGCCTCTCACTACAGCAGCTGGTGCACTGATGCAGAAGGGCTCCTGGAACACTCGCCCAGCAGGGGAAGCCTGCACTACAAGGGGCCCTGCCCTCCAAAAGATGATTCCGGGGTTTTTGGGGTCCCCCTTGTATCCTCTGCTGTGACCACCTAATAAGAGTTTGAGCTCTGATTACCGGGATCTTCTGTGAAGTTTACAGGGAGATAAAAGCTACTTAACTATTTATTCACTTGGATGAGTCAGAATATTTTTATGACAATATTTTTGGTGTCAGAAAAGGCTAGTTGGTAGAATTTTAAAGTTATCTTCACCTCTCTTTATAGACTGGTGTTTTCCAAATGGTCTTTTAAAGAGCTGGTTTAGACCATTTGCTCCCCATCTCCCGAAAAGCGCCCATTGCTTTGCAGGTCCATTGGATGAACGCAGTGCGGGCATCCTGAAAATGCTTCCTGGTAGTGTTACTTCTTGCTATCGGTGCTGAAGTGCTTCGGAGCAGCATGCCAGTGGTGTATCTCTAAACCCGGCTAAGGGGGCTGATAAATTCAAGATGTCCATGGAGAAAATCTGGCTCCTGATCTGTTTCAGTCGCTGATACGTATCCAGAAAGTTGACCAAATTTCCCTCTCTGCTGCTTTCATGTGGCATAGTTTAATGGTTATGCATTTTTTCTTGTTGCTGATATTTATCAT
>PVIA01001043.1:0-69175 GCA_004024845.1 Tonatia bakeri
GGGCGGCGGAGCCTTAGGTGTTCACGGGGCGGGGCACCCCAGTCGCTGGGTTGTGACGTTGTATGTGGGGGCGGGGTCTGAGAGGGAACAATGGCGCCTGCTCCGCTCTCTCTAGGACTTCCGTTCCCTCCACTGCCTCCCACAAGCAAACTGGGCCCTTGCTGTGCTGGCTCCTGGGCGGTGGGCTGGTGTACTTTCTTGGACTCTGTGGGCTTCCCTGAGAAGTCTCCTGTGAGGCTGGGAGAGTCTCCCGGCCTCAGTTCCCAGACGGGGCTCTTAAGCTTTGAAATGCGGCGGCGCTGCCCGTTTATGCTGCCCGTTTTCACTTAGTTTGTGCGCAAACGTGTGGCAGCGGACAGCCAGCTGCCCTGCACCCCTCACTGGGTCTGCTAGTCACCTCCGCGCTTCCGCACCCGGCGTCCGCCACCGGTCCGTCCGCTGCCGTCTGCGCCCTGCACGCCTGCCAGCCAGCGCCTCTTCCCGCCGGGACCCCTCGACCCCACTTCACAGGCCTCCCGACTCCGCCGCTCCTTACGGGTCTGGATGTACTGGAGCCCGACTTCTGTTCAATTAATTTCCCTCTGTTCTAGTTGTTAATTGTTTCTCAATCTTTGTTGTCTTCAGTCTTGGTTGTGCGAGGAAGCACAATGTGACTGCCTATGCCTCCATCTTGGCCGGAACTCCAGGAAGCAGTATTTTTTTAAGTAAACTTTGTTATTAAGGTTAACATGCATGCAGAGAAGTACACAAGTCATAAGTTTATAGCTCTCTGCATTTCCTAAGCCACCTGTGTAACTACTACCCACATCAAAAAAATAAAATATTGGCATCACTCTGGAATCCATTTATTGCTTTTTTCCATGATAACCTGTACTCAAAATGTAACCATTAGTCTGAATATATCATGATTTATTAGTTTTACCAATTTTAAAACTAAACAAATGAAACCATATATTATGTGGTTTTTGGGATCCCTATTTCTTTGTGATATTTATCCATGCTGCTGGGTATAGTAATAGTTCATTTTTTCTTCCCCCACATCTTGATATTTCATTGTTATGTATACCACATTTTAAAAATTCACTTACAGTTCATAGACATTTGGATTATTTCCAGTTTTTCTCTATTACAAATAGTGCTGCCATGAACGTTCCTTCACATGTATCTGTGGGCATTTCTGTTGAGTGTATACCTCAGAATGGAATGGGTTGTAGGCTATGTGTGTGATATGCCTTTGATACTGCCACACAGTTGCCCAAAGTAGTTGTACCAGTTTACATACCCAACATCAGTCTATGAAAGTTCTAGTTGCTTCTTTTTCTAGCTCACATTTGGTATTGATGGTCAGAGTGGTGAATGAAAAGTGGTATCTCACTGTCGTTCTTATTTATACTTTCCTAGTAAAATGCTGTTGAACACTTTTTATATGTTTTATTAGCCATTTGAATAGCGTCTTCTGTGAGATGCTGGTTCAAGTTTTTTGCCCATTAAAAAAGGGATCATCTTTTTCTTACTGATTTTGATGGAGTTCTTTATATTTTCCAGATACACGTCCTTTGTCAGATAAATGTATTGTAGATGTCTTCTACATTATGACTGGCTTTTTAATCCTGTAATGTTGTTTCTTTGAGGAACATAAAATTTTAATTTGAGTGGATTTCATGTGTAAATCTCTTTTAGGTTAGTGCTTTTTTTGTTTTGTTTAAGAAATTTTTGCTTGCCTCATTGTCATGAAGATACTCTCTTGTGCTAACAAGAAGTTTTATTTTTACCATTTACACTTAGATCTGTAATCTTGGAATTGAATTTTGTGTATAGTGTAAGGTAGGGGTCAAGTTGATTTTTATTTATGTGAATATCCTATGAACCCAGCATTATTTATTGCAAAGATTATCTTCTCTACACTGACTTGCAGTGACACCTTCTTCATAAATCAGGCAGTCCTGTGTTTGTGAATCTGTTTCTGAACTCCATATTCTGTTCCTGTTGTGCTATTTGTCTTATAAAATGCCTTATTTAGTCCTGAAATGAGGTAGTATAGGTCTTTCGATTTTATTTCACTTCTTGATTTTCTTTTGCCTTTTTTAAAGGTATTTAGCATTTGCTTATAAATTCTAGAATCACTCTGTCAATTGGAAACAACAACAACAAAAACCTGGCTGAGATTTTGATTGG
Organism: Tonatia bakeri; assembly: GCA_004024845.1. Taxonomy (NCBI): domain Eukaryota; kingdom Metazoa; phylum Chordata; class Mammalia; order Chiroptera; family Phyllostomidae; genus Tonatia; species Tonatia bakeri. The sequence goes on from PVIA01001043.1 coordinate 2,176, forward strand.
AATTGAATGGAATTTGTAGATCAATTTGGGTGAGTTGACATCTTTATAATATTGAGTCTTCTAGAACTATATTGAGAGAACACAATATAGTTCTCTGTTTAATTAGGTTGTCTTTAATTTCTCTAAGTAATGTTTTCAAGTTCTCTCTGTATCATTCTTGCACATCTTTTATTAGTTTGATTTGTTTGATTTGTATTGCAAGTTACATCTTTTAAAGTTTCACCTTCTAATTTTTTGTTGCTTATACATATAAATGCGATAGATTTTGGTATATTGACCTTGATTGCAAGGACTTTGGTACTTTTACTTCTTAGTTTTAATAGTTTATCTGTAGAATCATTTGGGTTTTCTATGTGCATAATCATTTTATGTGATAGGTTGTTTTTTTTTTTGGCCAGTTTTTTACCCTGTCATATTTTTTTATTGCCTCACTGCACTGGTTAGGACCTTGGCTGTGATTTTGAATAGTTGTGATGATAGTGTGTGTTTGTCTTGTCCTCATTCCCAGTTGCAGGGGAACACTTCCATTACCTAAAATATGACATTTACTTACATAGAAGTGAGTTGAAACTTTTTTTCAGATTAAGAAAACTCTCTTATTTCTAATTTGACAGGTATTTTAATCATGAACCTATGTCAAGTTTTAGCAAATACTTTACTGCATTTATTAGGATTATCATATGATTTGTTTCCCCTTTATTTTGTCAATGTGGTAATCACAGTTTCAAAAATATTAAAACAATCTTTATCCCTGTCATAAGCCCAACAGATGTGCTATGATTTTTGTGTTTGCTAATATTTTGTTTAAGAATTTTGTGTCTATGTTCAGGGGAGAGAGTATCTTATAATTTTTTGTGTGTGTGTTTATAATGAACTTGTCTTGTTTAGCAATCAAGGATATGCTGGTCTTATAAAATCAGTTGGGAAGTGTTCTATTTTTTGTTCAACCTTCTAGAAGGGGTTGGTATCAGTTCTTCTTTAAATATTTGATAGATAGTTAATCAGTGAAGCCATCTGAGACTGGAGTTTTATATGTAGGAAAGTTTTAAATTATGAATACAATTACATTAAGTATAGTCCTACTCAGATTGTTCCATTTCCTCTTGCATTGATTTTGGTAGATTGTGTTTTTTCAAGGAATTTGGTTATTTTATATAAATTTTCAAATTTGCCAGTGAAAGTCGATAATACAGTCCTCTTTTTCTTTTAAAGTTTGTGGCATCTGAGTAGTGTCTCCCTTTTCATTCCTGATGTTGACAATTTGTGCTTTTGTTCCCCTTGATTAGTCTTGCATAGAATTTATCAAGTTTATTCTTTCAATGAGACTATTCTGACTTTGTTGGTTTTTTTGCTATTGTATGCTTATTTTCTAATTCATTAATTTCTGTTCTTGGTTTATTTTTCCTTTCCAAATGTTTTTTGCTTCAATTAGCTATTCTTTTTCTAACTTTGGGAGAATGATATTTACATTCTTGAGTTTCAGTTTTCTTTTCTAATATATACAAGCATAGCTCTGCTCCATGAAGCCATGGCTTTAATAGCATCCTACAAGTTGTGATGTTATATCTCAATTTTTCTGCTCAAAGTATTTTAAAATGACCATTGTATTTTTTTCTTTGACCTGTAGGTTATTTAAATACTTACTGCTTAATTTCCAATTATTTGGAATATTCTAATGATTATTAAATTATTTTTTAGCTTAATCCCATTGTTACCAAATAACACATGAAGATTTTAGTGTTTTGATATTTTTGAGAATTGTTTTATGGCATGACTATGGTCATTTTTGGTAAGTGATACATTACACTTGAATAGACTGTACAGTGTATTCTGTAGTTGTTGGTGCAGTGTTCCATACATGTAGATTTAATAAAACTTATTAATTATATTAATCAAAGTTCCTGTCAATTTTTTCACCTATTTATTCTGTCAGTTACTGAGAAAGGTGAACTAAATCTCTCACAGTAATGACAAATTTTTCTGTTTCTTTTTAATTTTATCAGTTTTCAAATATGTTTTGAAGATATATTATTAGATACATGCAAATATATAATTGTTATATCTTCTTGTTGTATTGAAACCATTTGTTATAATTAAATGCCTCTCTTTAGTGCTAGTAGTGGTTCTTGACTTATAGTCTACTTGCCTGATAATAGCATTGACAAGGCTTCCTTTGGTTAGTGTTTTCATGGTGTATCTTCTTTAAAATTTTGACTTCTAGGACTTTTGAGTTTTTTTTATAAGCCACATGTAGTTGGTTTTTTCCTTTTAAATTATATTTTATTGATTATGCTCTTACAATTGTCACAATGTTTTCTCCCTTTTCCCCCTTCTACCCAGCACCCTATACCCCTCAGACAATCCCCCCACCATAGTTCATGTCCATTGGTCATGCTTATGTGTTATTTAGCTACTCCATTTCCTCTGCTGTACTTTACATCCCTATGGCTGTTCTGTGACTGGCAATTTGTACTTCTTAATCCCCTCCTCACCTCTTCACCCACTCCCCTTAACCACCCTCCCATCTGGCAACTATCACAGTACTCTTTGTATCCACAATTCTATCTCTGTTCCTCTTGTTTGCTTCATTTGATTTTTAGATTCAATTGTTGGTAGATATGTATTTATTACCATCTTATTGTTCATAATTTTGATGTTTTTCTTAAATAAGTCCCTTCAACATTTCATATAGTAATGGTTTGGTGATAATGAACTCCTTTAGTTTTTAGTTTTTTCTTGTCTCGAAAGGTCTTTATCTGCCCTTCAATTCTAAATGATAGTTTTACTGGGCAGAGCAATCTTGGCTATAGGTCCCTGCTTTCATGACTTTGAATATTTCTTACCAATCCCTTTTAGCCTGCAAAGTGTCCTTTGAGAACTCAGCTGACAGTCTTATGGGAACTCCCTTGTAGGTAACTAACTGTTTTTCTCTTGCTGATTTTAAGGCTCTCTTTATTTCTAACTTTTGGCATTTTAATTATAATGTATCTTGGAGTGGGCCTCTTTGCATCCATCTTGTTTGGGACTCTCTCTGCTTGCTGGACTTGTATATCTATTTCCTTCACCAGATTAGGGAAGTTTTCTTTCATAATTTTTTCAAATGAATTTACAATTTCTTACTCTTTCTCTTCTCCTTCTGCCTCCCCTATGATGCAAATGTTAGTACCCTTGAAGTTGTTCCAGAGGCTCCTTACACTATCCTCAGTTTTTTAGATTCTGTTTTCTTCTTATTGTTCTGATTGGAATTTTTTTTTCCTTATGTTCTATATCATTGTTTTGATTCTTAGCTTGATCCATTCTACTGTTGATTCCATGTGAATTGTTTTCTGTTTCTATTAGTATATCCTTCATTTCCCCCTTGGTCTTTTTTATGCTGTTGTGGTACTCACTAAGTTCCTTAAGCATCCTTATAACTGGGGTAATGAATTGTGTGTCTGATAACTTCCTGATCTCCATTTTGTATAGTTCTTTTTCTGGAGTTTTGATCTGTTGTTTAATTGGGTCATGTTTCTTTTTTGCCTCATTTTGGCAGCCTCCCTGTGTTTGTTTCTTTGTATTAGAGCTGCTATGACTCTTTGTCTTGATAGTGTAGCCTAATATAGTAGGTGTCCTTTAGGATTCAGTGGCACAGACTCCTCTATCACCCAAGCTGGGTACTTGAGGTATTCCCTCTGTGTGGGCTCAATACACTCTCCTTTTGGTAGTTGAGCCTTGATTGCTATTGGCAGGTCCATGGGAAGAATGTACCCAAGCCAGTCAGGTGCAATAACACAGGGCAAGCAAGGGTATTTTCTCATGTATCAGTGTTATCCTGACATACCATTACAGAAACCCTTTAATTATTAATTCTAAATTATTAAGCTAAATATGATAGGTTCTGTTTTTCTATATACCACAGTAGTAAATAATCAATATTATGATGAACTATAAATGCCTTACCTGTGTGTTTTTGATAGGCATTGATTTGAATTTATATAAGCTCAGAAGTTGAGTCTATAGCATTTAAAATTTTTGTTGTTCCGAAAAATAAAAGAGGGAAATCAATGATTTTTAAAGAACATATGGAAGAAACCTTTTTTTGTTCTTTGTTTTTTCCTGAAATTCTTATTTGGTAGATTAGTATAGATACACAAAAAGCCTTAATAGAATTATAAATATGTAATTACACTAGGGGACACTAATGGCTACTTTATAGATGTTTAAATAGTGAAAGTTTTTAAATTATAAAGTACTGTATAATTTCATTCATCCAAATAAAAAAAGCATAACCTGTAACAGATGTATAGCAAACCCTAGATAAAATTACAGAATGCTGTACAATGTGAGACATTGTTAGCAGGGCCATGGAGCTCATTTCTGCTTCGCAGTCCATAGAGAAATAGGACTTTTTATAGCAAGTAGGTTGTGCTGCTGGAGAAGCGAATGTTGAGATTCCGTGGAACTATTTACCGCCAGGCCTATCTCGCTGCCTCGTGACTGCGCGTTTCGTGTATGTGCCTGTCCTGGTCCTTAGACTGTGAGCTCTGTGAGGAAGGTGACGGCACCTGGCACATGGGAGGTATTTGGTAAGTGTTGAGTAAGGGAGTAGTATTAAAGAAAGTGTTTGCCTCAGATATTTTAAAAAATGGCAGGTTTTACTCAGTGCTACTGCAGTGGTAGGGAGAGACTTCAGTGTGAAGTGAACTCAAAGCCACCAAGAAACAAAAGGCCGGAGGCCTTTTAGATCCTGGCGTGTGCTAAAGGAAAGGTACTAGAAGTTGTTAAGGGAAGTTGGTCTCTGTGGTTAGGCAGTCTGGGTTTGTTCCTTGGCACTTACCTGGAGGAGAAACAAACTTCTCATATCCTTAGGTCAGAAAGTAGTTCTGCACTTTGGAACTAGGTGCCCACTGGAACTATGCTCTTACACCGGCCAAGACCTGGGCCAAGACCTGGGAGACGGGAGAGCTATCTCCTGGGATGTTTGCATTTCAAAGAGGTGACTCCCAGGTTCTTGAGGAGACATTTCTGGTTGGTAGAAGAGTGACATCTCAAAGGGGCAGGGAAAGGATTTATAATTGCAAGCTTTTTAGAGTACATGCTCTAAGAAAAAGGAAGGTCAGTGGCTTATAGTCAGGTTTTGGTTGTAACAAACAGTAAATTCTTTTGGAGCATTGAGCTGTCTCAGGCAGGCATTTTAGGGAACTAGGCCACCTTTCTAGGAACATGACCTTGAGCTAATAGAAACTGTGTTAGTGTTTAAGTCTCTTCGCGTGGGAGGAGGGTGAAATCAATTGTGCTGAAAGTTGTAGTTCTTACAGGCGAGAGTTGAGGCCTAGTTGAGTAGAGGGTTCAGAGGAACCTGATTAACGTTTCATCAAGGAGAGAGTCTGTCAATAACATAGGGCAAGCAGGGGTGTTTTGTGAATGGAAACTCCGGATGAAACCAGAAATGGGGTTAATATCAGTGATACCTAGAAGACTTTAATGTCCAGAACTGGCTAGGGAAAAAGGAATTAATATTTGTTTAATCAGGCACATTATATCTGTTATTCTTCCAACAACTCTGTGAGGTTAGTGCTGTCTTCATATTACATCAAGAGACTGAGGCTCAGACATTCTAAATAACACAATCAGGGTTATATAGGTAGTGAGTGGTGGGGTGTACGTGCAGCACTCACTAAAAGATCTCAAACCCATATCTTTTTTTTTAATTCAAAGTGGCATCCTCTGATCATCAGCAATTCATGTTAATATGGTTATATAAAAGTTTTTTTCTTAAAAGTAAATTACATTAACAACAGTTAGTGTAGATAGATTAGTTACTTACTGTGTGCCAGATCCTAAGGAGAAAATTTAACAAGGCTTTATCAACACTGAGAAGTGAGAAAGTAAGAGTGTTACTAGTGCTTTGCTTTGCCAGGATGTAAATGCTCAGTTGTCATTTGAATTCCTGCTAACACCACAATGCATATGGAAAGCTGCTCCTAATCATAGGTCCCTGTAAGGTTGAACCGGAAGGTCTTTAGCCATTAAGTCCGGCATCCTAATTTCTCTGATGAAAAAGCCATGTCCCAAAAAGGTTAAATGATTTCCCCAAGTGATACTTACTTGAGATACCGGAGCCTGCTCATTAGAGAGAGCTGGAATTTGTTTAACTAAAAAAGATTGTGTGCCAAACTGAGGATTTACCATCAAATGTTGTTATCACAGTATATATTTATTAAATGTCAAACTGCCAGTGTTGCCATTGTATATTTTTAGAAAATAACCTTAAAAGATGAAATCGCCCATAGGTGGTGATGACAGTGACTTAACAGTATCCCTGGTGGCCCCATCAGGTGATTTAACAGAACTCTGTCGTCAAACACTTCTGTCTCAATCTGCCAAATCTCTTTTAAGTTACTTCCACACTGTAGCTTAGGCAAAAATAAAGTAACAGCAACATGACAACAAAAAAACAGATCTAAAAAAGTAAATACAACTTTAGAATTTTTTGATTAAGTATGACCACTACAGTATTTTAAAAGTGTCAAAAACTGCAGAGTACCACTTCTTTTCCTATGTCAAAACCTCTTAACTTATGCTATTTTGAGTGTTAAATAGTAAGTTGGGTTTTGTCCCCTTTATTGTTTTATTCCTATTATTGCTATGCCTGCATTTCATGTTGATAGTTTTCCTGTGCTTTTTTTCAGTAATAAAATAACCCATTAAAATTGTAGTAAGAACACTTAATATGAGATGTACTTTCTTAACAGTTTTACATGTATAGTGCCGTATTGTTGACATAGGTTCAATGTTGTTAAGCATGTCTCTAGAACTTACTCATCTTGCTTAACTGAAACTTTCTGCCTGCTGATTATCAACTCATTCCTCCTTCCCCCTCCCCCTGGCAACCACCATTCCACTCTGATTCTGTGAGTTTGACTACTTTAGATACTTCATGTAAGTGGAATTATCTTTCTGTGACTGGATTATTTCACTTAGCATAATGTCCTCAAGCTTTATCTGTATTGTTGAAAGTGACAGGATTTCCTTATTTATGACTGAATAATGTTCCATTGTGTATACATGTGTATACCGTATTTTCTTCATTCATTTGTTGAAGGGCATTTTGTAGTTTCTTTACCTTGGCTACTGTGAGTAGTGCTGCAGTGAACATGAGAATGCTAATATTACTTTGAGATCTGGATTTCAATTCTTTTGGATAAATACCCAGAAGTAGGATTGCTGGATCAATTGATAATTCTATACTTAATTTTCTGAGGAACATCCAAAATGTTCTCCATAGTGCTGCAGCATTTTGCATTCCTACCAACACTGTGCAGGGGTTCCAGTTTCTTCACATCCTTGCCAAAATTCGAAACTTTATGATTTTTTGATAGTAGATTAAAAGTAACAGATGTGAAAGGATATCTTAATTGTCATTTTCAATTTCTTGATGATTAGTGATGCTGAACATTTTTTCATATACTAGTCGGCCATCTGTATGTCTTCTTTGATGAAATTTCTATTTAATTCCTTAGCCCATTTTTAAAGGGGATTATGTATTTTCTGCTATTGAGTTGTAGTAGATTGGGGCTGTCAGAGTAAGTCACAGAAGTCAAGGACCTGTGAGGAGTAGAGTAGAGGCAGGATCCAGTGTCTCATCTTCATCAAGTCACAGGATAGACAATAGGAAACCTCTGGATTATAAGATGGGGTAAGTCAGGGACTTCCAGTTAAGATGGCAGCATAGGCAGACGTGGGTCACCTCTTCACACAACCACATCAAAATTACAACTAAAATATAGAACAACCATCACTCAGAACGATCAGAAATTGAGTTGAATGAAAATCTGACAACTGTGGAATTAAAGAAACCACATCCATGCAATCTGGTAGGAGAGGTGCAGATGCAGAACAGGCTGATCCCTCATTCATGTGTGGTGGATTAGAATTTGAGGGGTGGGGATATCCTGGGAATGAGGAATCCCAGCCTCACACCAGATAACCCCAGCCCAGGTTTCCAGTGCCAGAAAAATAAATCCCCACAACTTCTGGCTACGAAAACCATCAGGGATTGAGTCAGTGGAAGAAACTTCTGAAGCCCCAAGCAGATCCTCTTGAAGAACCCACACATGGATTCACTTACTCACGCTAACTCCCACTGAGCTTCAGCACTGGGTTAGCAGCTTGAAAGGCATTGGTAGTATACAGGGAGAAACTGAATGGTCTGGCATCAAGGTGAACAGAGGCAATTGTTGCTTTTCTAAACCCTCCCCCCAACAGAGTATCTGAGATTGTATCAACCTGTCTAACACAGTTTGACCCCCACCTCAGAAATCCCCAGAGGTAGGCTCTGTCCTACCCAATTTACAGGTGTACCCAAGCTGGTTTTCCATATAAATGCCTGGTCTTGGCTCATGCTTCACAGCTTTCCAATTCCTCTCAAACAAGGAACAGCTGGCCTCAGTGAGCTTTAGGCCTGGCGCTCTAGCAGTAGCTGACTTGGGAATCTCCAAGCCCAGCTCAAGTGGCAGCCATCTCAGATTGCTTTATAGGTCAGGCAGGGTGGCCCTGAGAAAACACAGATGACGGCTTGCCTTGGTTTGTACCACTTGGGAAACTGCAGGGCTAGTGCACCCAGTGAACAGCTACAGACCATGTCAGAGAACCACTTTCCTATCCCTGAACAGCAGATCGTCCACAGAGCGCAGAGGTTGGTGGTAAGTGGTCACATACAGTCCTTGCACCTGACTGGCCTAGGTAAATCCCTCCCATTGATTTGCCAACAGCAACCAAGGGTCAACTATAAGAGGAGGGTGTACTCAGTCCACACAAAGGGCACACCCAGCTTGGGTGATAGGGGAGGCTGTACCACTGGACTCCACTGGACACTTACTCTATTAGGCCATGTTACCGAGACAGAGTCAAAGCAGCTCTACCTAATACAAAGAAACAAATTCAAGGAGGCTGTCAACATGAGGCAACAAAGAAACATGACCCAAATGAAAGAACAGATCAAAACTCCAGAAAAAAGAGCTAAGTGAAATGAAGCCAAGTAATCTATCAGATGTAGAGTTCAAAACACTGGTTATAAGGATGCGCAGGGAACTCAGTGAGGACCTCAGCAGCATAAGATCCAGTCAGAAATGAAGGATACACTAATCTAAATAAAGAACAATTTCCATGGAAACAACAGTAAAGTGGATGAAGCTGAGAATCAAAGCAATGATATGGAACATAAGGAAGCAAAAAAATAACCAATCAGAACAACAAGAAGAAAAAAGAATGGAAAACTATGAGGATAGTATAAGCAGTCTCTGGGCCAACTTCAAGGAGTCCAATATTTGCATCATAGGGGTCCCAGAAGGAGAAAAGTAAGAGCAAGAAATTGTAAATTCATTAGAAAAAATTATGAAAGAAAACTTCCCTAATCTGGTGAAGGAAATAGATGTGCAAGTCCAGCAAGCAGAGAGAGTCCCAAACAAGATGGATGCAAAGAGGCCCACTCCAAGATACATTATAAGTAAAATGCCAAAAGTTAAAGAGAGCCTTAAAAGCAGCAAGAGGAAAGCAGTTAGTTACCTACGAGGGAGTTCCCATAAGACTGTCAGCTGAATTCTCAAAGGACACTTTGCAGGCTAGAAGGGATTGGCAAGAAGTATTCAAAGTGGTGAAAAAGAGGGACCTAGAGCCAAAACTGGTAATTAGAGCCAGAGCTTTGATCAGATTTTCCTTTTTTTTTTGTCAAGAAGACTTCAGAGGTGGCATATATACTTCCTGTTGCAGGGAGTGAGGGAAACACACAGCACCTTGTCCCCCTCCTTGTCAGGTTGTTTGGACCAGGAAGCACAGGTATTGTCAGCCTGATGCCTCCATTATAAACTTCCCCATCTGCTTTTTGCTTAATGTTTTCTGGCAACCATTGATAGTCACTGTCTAGATCAGGTGTTGGCAAACTTTTTCTGTAAAGGGCCAGACTGTGAATATATTTCAGCCTTGCGGGCCAGATGGCCTCTGTTGTTGTAGTGCAGCAGCAGCCTTAGGCAGTCTGTAAAAGAATGGGCATAGCTGCGTTCTTGCAAAACTTTATTTACCAGATCAGGTTTGATCTGCTGGCCATTATTGGCCAGGTCCTACCTAGTCAATTATTTCACTAGGGGATACAAAATAATATAATTCTTTTACCCTTTCTTTGTTTGTTAATTAAAATGCATCTATAAAGAAGAATTTTTGTCTTACCAATTATTTGGTTACTCTAAGGAACTTTTTGTAAAGGAAAGACAGGATAAATGCTTGAGTCTTGCCCTTTATTTATTATCCATTTTCAGAATGAGTTGGTTTCCTACCATCTCCCAGAGATGATGTTTGTTTTCAAAGTATTGTGATGTTATGGGTTTTTAACATATTTCAGGTTTCAGCCTTCCTACATGTAGGCCCTGTGGAGACACACAGGGGAGACCTATGGCTGGTGTCTGTCACCTGTTACTCTGCAGCTGTGTGGCACTGCTGAGGCATCACAAACTCCATGGCAGAAGTCTCAGTTGTAGTTATAGAATAAACCAGAGGTCTCTCTGCAGCTCTAAAATCCATGATGCTACAGTTTTCATTTTATTAAGTAAAAAAAATTAACATTTCTCAAATTTGGAAATTAGATTCTTTCTCACAATTTTACGTATTTTTAAATCTATGTACTTAACATACTTCTTTTGGTCATGACTAGGTTTCTGTTGTTAATCAAAATTGACATTAAAATATTCATAGTGCAATATTATTTTGTTAGCCTACAACCTGAAATTTGATTAATATCCTTTGGTTTTCATTAGTGCTGGGTGGGAAAAAAATGGACATATTTGAAGAGCTCAAACTTAACATTATACATACCAAAATGTTCTCTTATTTATCATCCATATTTGACTTAAGTCAGTTGACTATTCTAATGTTTCTCCTTGCTTCTTTTCTCCAGTATTTTAGCTGTTCAAATTCATTGTTAGCATTTTCTCTCTGACGTGGCTGAACTTTCATCCTAAACCAATTGTAGTCTGTCTTCCCCTTGCACATCTGTGGTTATGTGTGGTCTCCTCTGAGTGTTTTTTATTTTGAAAATAAATTTGTTGGGGTGACATTGGTTAGTTAATAAGATCATATAAGTTTCACGTGTACATTTCTATGATATATAGTCTGTATATTGCATTGTGTGTCTACCACCCAAAGCAAATAATCTTTTCTCACCATATATTTGGCCCTCTTTACCCTTTACTACCCCCCCTTCCCTCTGGTAACCACCATACTATTGTCTGTGTTTATGAGTTTCAGTTTTGTATCCCACACGAGTGAAATTGTATAGTTTTTAGCTTTTTCTGACTGACTTATTTCACTTGCATGATAGCCTCAAGGTCCATCTATGTTCTCACAAATGGCAGTATTTCATCTTTTCTTATGGCTATTCCATTGTACATATGTACCCCATCTTCTTTATCCAGTCTTCTATCAAAGGACACTTAGGTTGTTTCCATGTCTTGGCCACTGTGAATAATGTTGCAGGGAATATAGGGGTGCATATATCTTTGTGAATAAATGTTTTCAAATTTTGGGGGTAGATGCCCAGAAGAGGGATTGCTGGGTCATTTGGTAACTTTATTCTTAATTTGTTGAGGAACTGCCATACTGTTTTCCATGGTGGCTGTACCAGTTTACACTCCTACCAGCAGTGAATGAGGATTCCATTTTCTCTACAACCTCTCCTACACTTGTCTTGTTGATAATAGAAGAAAACATAGGTACTAAACTTTAGGGACTCTGGTCTTAGAGAAGGTTTTATGAATTTGACCCCAAAGGCAAGTGAAGTAAAGGCAAAAATTAATGAATGGTACTATATCAAACTAAAAAGTTTCTGCACAGCAAAAGACACTGTCAGCAAAACAGAGAGGCAACCAACTGAATGGGAGATGATATTTGCAAACAACAGCTCCAATAAAGGATTAATACCCAAAATATATAAAGAACTCATACGACTCAACACCAAACAAACAATCCAATTAAAAAATGGGCGGAGGACCTGAACAGGCACTTCTCCCCAAGAAGACATACAGATGGCCAACAGATAGATGAAAAGATGCTCAGCCTCACTTTTAGGGAAATGCAAATCAAAACTACAATGAGCTATCACCTCACACATGTTAGAATGGCTATTATCCTCTAAGTGTTTCTATCATTGACCTACTTGGTGCTTTTGACACCTCCTTGTTACTCCTTCCTTTTCTTGGCTTTAAAGATGACTTTGACTTCTTTTTTAATCCTCTTGATGTTTTAAACTTTGACTTTTTCTTTCTAACAACTGGAAATAAAATCTAAGAGAAAAGAGTACATCATGTCCTTCAAGTACCTTTTAAATGTATTCATGTCACTCATTGAGCACTTGGTTACTGGCTGAGAAAAGATTTTGAAGTTGGGTTTAAAGCCTTTGAAAAGAGGTCTTCTATTTTTACCTTCTGCTGCACCCTGTCCCTGCTTTGGCCCAGTACCTGCTGGCTCTCCTTTGCTTCAGACTATTCTGTGGCATTCTTTGTCTGTTTAATATATCTTGTCCCACTACAAGTTTCCTTTCTTCCCAGGCACATTTTCCAGACTAATTCTTACCATCTTCAGGGATATTGGCAGTTGAGCTTTTTTTCTCAACCATAAAATAAGGAGAAGTTTTTAAAAATAACTTAAAAGCTTCCTAAACCCATATTTTCTGGGCTGATAAGAAAGGAAGCAGTGCTTTTCTGGGTTTGCTTTAGAACATGGGAGTGTTTAGTATGTCTGTCACACAACAAAATCACTTACCCTTAATATGTAATGAATATAAAGTCATCTTTCCTAACAGTGTGCTGCTTTTCTTACACAGATACCATTTTTATCTTGTTAAAAATATATTGCAGCTTTGTTCTCCTAATCTTCATGGTTGAGTATGTCAATCAATAGTGTCACATTGTGTGGCTGTGTTGCAAAGAGACACATTAAGATGAGTCTGAAATGCCTATTGAGAAAAGTCATTTAGGGCAAATAAATTCAATAACATGTGTCTATATTTCTGTTTCTCCTTGTCAGGCTTAGATTAGGGCATATAGTAAATGTGGTAGAATTTAGAAAGTGTTTTTTTTTTCCTTTTTGCCTGTTAATTGAAGTATTTCATTAATTGGATTGGTAGCATTTTGCTGAGTCAGTACAGTTGGACTTCAGTAAATATAAATATACTCCATTTCAGCAGGTGTTATAGCCACTTTTATTAATGTGGGAGAACAGATATATTCTTTAGAATTATGGGAGACCAGCAAAACACTTTTGGGAGCGGTGAAGAGAAAAAATATTTTTGTGACTTTTCTAAAATTTTAGAATAGTATTCTCTTAAAAAAGATTTAATGTATTTATTTTTAGAGAGAGAGGAAAGGAGGGAGAAAGAGAGGGAGAGAAACATTTGTGTGAAAGAGAAAAAAATCAATTGGTTTCCTCTTGCATGCCCTCCAACCGGGGACCAGACCTACAACCCAGGCGTATGCCCTGACCAGGAATTGAACCAGTGACCTTTCACTTTGTGGGATCATGCTCAACCAACTGAGCCACACCAGTCAGGACATATAAAAATAACATCTTTCTAGCTCTTACCGTAGTTATAATTTTGAGGAGGCCGTGAGTATTGAAATATAGTAATGGTGACTGTTTTTATTAATATAAGGGAACATTCAGAGAAAATATAAAAGCCTTACATACAAAAATACGCCCTCAACTTGATATCTAGACATTACAGAGAAACAATCCTATAGAGATTGTAGTCTATGAGTTTTATTAATGGATATGTTTGATGAGTCTAAACCTGTAGTTGATGTGGACAAATATTTATGAATATTGGGAATTCTCAGTGATGAAGATAAAGAAAGGAATTTATTCATTTGTTCAACATATATTGAGAACTTCCTAGATGCTATGAGTTATGTACCTCTTTTTTAAGTATATTTTATTATGATTATGCTATTACACTTGTCACAGTTCTTTTCTCCCCTTTATCTCTTCCACCCTGTACCCTCTATCTTCCAACAGCATTCTCCCTACCTTAATTCATGTCCATGGGTCATACATATACGTTCTTTGGCCTCTACATCTCCTATACTATTCTTAACCTCCCCCTGTATATTCTTTACCTACCACTTACACTTCTTATTCCCTTTACCTTTCCCACCCTCATTCTCCCCATTCCCGTCCCCATTGATAACTCTCCATGTGATCACCCTTTCTGTGATTCTGTTCCTGTTCTAGTAGTTTGCTTAGTTTTTGTTTTTTAGGTTCAGTTGTTTATAGTTATGAGATTTTGGTCATTTTACTGTTCATAGTTTTGATCTTCTATTTCTTAGATAAGTCCCTTTAACATTTCATATAATAAGTGTTTAGTAATGGTGAACTCCTTTAAATTTATCATATCTGGGAAGCACTCCATCTGCTCTTTCATTCTAAATGAAAGCTTTGTTGGATAGAGTCATCTTGGATGTAGGTTCTCACCTTGCATGGCTTTGAATACTTCTTTCTAGACCCTTCTTGCCTGCAAAGTTTCTTTTGAGAAATTAGCTGATAGTCTTATGGGAACTCCTTTGTAGGTAACTGCCTCCTTTCCTCTTACTGCTTTTAAGATTTTCTTTTTATCTTTGATCTTGGGTAACTTAATTATGATGTGCCGTGGTGTGTTCCTCCTTGGGTGCAATTTCTTTGGGACTATCTGGGCTTTCTGGACTTCTTGGAAGTCTCTTTCCTTTGCCAGATTGGGGAAGTTCTTCTTCATTATGTTTTCAAATAAGTTTTCAACTTCTTACTCTCCCTCTTCTCTTCCTGGCACCCCTATGATTTGGATATTGGAGCATTTAAAGTTTTTCCTGGGGTTTCTAAGCCCCTCCTCATTTTTTTGAATTCTTGTTTCTTCATTCTGTTCTGGTTGGATGCTTATTTCTTCCTTTTGTTCCAAATCGTTGGTTTGAGTCCCAGTTTCCTTCCCTTCTCTGTTGGTTCCCTGTACATTTTGCTTTATTTCACTTTGCATAGCCTTCATTTCTTCCTTCATTTTTGTGACTGATCTCAATCAATTCTGTGAGCATTCTGATTACCAGTGTTTTGAACCCTGCATCAGATAGGTTCTCTGTCTCCTTGTTGCTTAGTTCTTTTTCTGGAGTTTTGTTCTGTTCTTTCATTTGGGCCATATTTCTTCCTCTCAGCACACCTGTTAAGTTGTAAGGGACAGAGCCTTAGGTATTCACCAGGGTGGAGCAACCCTCTTTGCTGCCTTGTGGCTCAGTCTGTGGAGGAGGTGTCAGAGAGGGAATAATGCTGCTGGCTCACTCTGCTCTTGCCCCACTTTCCCATGAACTCTCTCCTGTGACACTGGGAGTTTCCCCCACCTTTGCAAC
Source organism: Tonatia bakeri (assembly GCA_004024845.1). Lineage (NCBI taxonomy): Eukaryota > Metazoa > Chordata > Mammalia > Chiroptera > Phyllostomidae > Tonatia > Tonatia bakeri. Next base: position 17,568 of record PVIA01001043.1, read on the forward strand.
CCCCACAGCATTTTACAGGTAGAAGTTTTGAGTCTTTAGTTTCTTGGTCAGCCAGCCTCGCCTCACCTGCCTGGTCCTCCAGTAGCTGCCTTGCTGTGCATCCGCTCTGCCCCACCTACCAGTCTGGATGAATGTTTATTTAATTCCTTGGTTGTTGGAGTTCCATGCAATTTGATTTCCTGGCAGTTCTGGTTGTTTATTGTTTTTAAATTGGTTGTTATCCTTCTTTTGGTTGTGTGAGGAAGTGAAGCATTTCTGCCACTGCCTCCATCTTGGCCAGAACTCCCTATGTATCTTTTTACAGACTTTATTTTATGGTTAAAGATTTCTTGGGAAGTTTGGCTGATCAGAGTCAATATTTCTTTATGGAAGTTTTGGAATATTACATTTATAATTTAAAAATCTAGATTAAAAATGTATAGTATTCAAGAATGTTTATCAAGACAAAGTACTGATTTTAACACACCAAGAAGGGCGTGGTATGCTCTTGCAGATCAGTGGAGATAGGAGGAATCTTGAGGGTGCTCAGTGTATTGATTTATACAGCAAGTATTAATGAGCATTTACTCTGTGCCTGCTTATGACAAGTGCTTGTGGCTACCAGGGTAAACAACATATCAATGGCTCTTGTATTCTTTTTTATTTTTAATCCTCACCTGAGGATATGTTTATTGATTTTAAAGAGAGAAGAAGGAGAAGGGGAAAGAGAGAGAGGGAGAGAGGGAAGCATTGATGTGAGAGAGGTTGTCTCCCAAATGCACCCTGACCGGGGATCAAACCCAAAACCCATGTACACGCACTGACAGGGAATTGAACCCATACCTTTTGGTATACAGGATTGTGCTCAGACCAGCTACCCGCCTGGCTAGGGCAATGTCTCTTGCATTCTTATAATGTATATTCTAGTAATAGAAATTGAGAGCAAACAAACTAATTAGTTAAACACTGCTAGTGGAAGTTGGTTGAAGAAAGTAGAAAGGTGCTGTAATGGAAAATAAATGTTAAGGGATTTTAAAAGTAAAGTAATTGGGGAGAACCTGCCTGAGGATTTTGTATTGAAATTGAGATCTATGAGAAGGAATGTGCTCTGTAAGGATATTTCATATTGAGCAAACAACCTAAAGCAGGAAGGAGTTTGAACTGTTTATGGAACTTAATAAAGGCCTCTGTAATGGGAAGGTGACATGGACAGTGGTCCAAGATGGTAGCAGAAGGGTGGAAGGGGCCAGATTGTACAGTACCTTGCTGTATGGAGTTTGAATTTTAATCTCTATGTAATGGAAAACTATTGAACAATGATGTCTTCCCAGTTTTATTTTTAGAAATTCATTTTTGGCTGTGGGAAACAAAATAGTTGGTAGTGGAGCAAGATTAGAAGCAGTAAGATAGGTTAGGAGGCAGTTTTGCAATGGACAAGGTCAAAGGCCAGATGAAGTTGGAAGACTGGAAATGCATTTTGGAGGCAAAAATGACTAGAATTGCCAGTGGATCAGGTGTGAGGAGTGAGACACAGTATAGATGACTCGTAGGTTTTGACCTGAAAAACTGAGAGAATGGTGGTGCCTTTGTCAGGATGGAGAAACCATGTTGGGTAGGGTTAGAGGTGAGAATTAAGACTTGTCTTAGACTTCAGTTAAATTTGAAATGTTGGAAGAATACAAATGGTGGTATCCAGTGGGCCATCTGGAACGGAGAGGAGAAGGTGTGAGCTGCACACACAAAGCTGGGGGAGTTGTCAGGTGGTATTTAAAGCTGTTGGAGTAAATGAGAGAGTCCGTGGGAAAGAGTGCCAACAGAGAAGGAGCAATGGCTCCAGACCGAGGGCTAGAGTGCCCCAGCATTCAGAGAGTTGATGGAAGAGGAGCTGGCAGTGAACACTGAGAAAGAGTGGTCAGGAAGAGACCTGGAAAAGTGTGACAGCACAGAAGTGATGGGAAGCGAGGGTTTCAGGAGGAAGGGCGTTGCCATTGGGTAGAAAGCCCTGGGAGGAAAAACTAGGTGAGGGTAGGAAAGGATTCTTTTACCTTCATACTCAGCTTCTGCTGTCAGAAATGTCATCTGATTTACCTTTGTATCCCCAGCATCTAGCTTGCAGCCTGACACATACCAGCAAAGGCCTTACGTAAATACTTTTTGAATGATTAAATGAAAGAGATCAAAAGAGGGTTACATCAGGAGTCTATCAAGAATTAAAATCCAACTGTTGTTTTTTTAAGTGAGTTTCTGTAGAAGCTGAACATGACTTTCCTATCAATTAGTAATATAGCGATAAAAAATATATTGAAAGTTTGTGATTTTAGGGGTATATCGTGTACTTTTTGACCTCCCCCCAACCAAAAAGTGGTTATATTGGTTTGGAAGAGGGAACATTTGAATGTGTATGAGTGAGTGTGTGTGTGTGTGTGTGTGTGTGTACTGTTAGTTTTATTTAGTGAAATTGACCTCAAAATAATTAACCTACTTCCACTTAATTTTGAAATTGTAGAAAAAGTGCAAAGCACCTATGTTAGTTTCTTTAGAAATTTTATTCTTTTTTGATATGGTTACAGTTTTATTAAGCTTTGGCCAAGGGAAATTATGGAGGAAGAAATTAGTAGGAAAGAGATTCATCTAATGAGAAAGGACTCGGTCACTTTTAATGATTTAATTTGCAGCCTGTATTTCTATTAACCCATGATCTCCTTCCAAGTAAAGAATAAGATACCAAGCAAACTATCTAAACTTACAAGACTTATATGAGGGGTTACTCCACCAAAACCAACCAACCAACCAACCAACCAACCAACCAACCAACCAACCAACCAGCCGGTGAGTGTTCTAGGAAACCATCTGTATCAGTGTACCAACTGGCATTGTGAGAGGCTATATTTGGCTTCTGTGAATTTTTCTGAAGACTCTTTCAATATATTTGCCAGTTTCATGATAGGTGATTTGTGAATGCATTCACCCACACTTGTGCTGAGTGTTCAGCAGTTTTGACCAAAAAAGGTATGACCTCTATGACCCACCTTCCCTAGTCACCCAGTGTTGCCCCGAGCAACATTTTTTTTGTTTCCCCCTATGAAAATAGTCCTCAAAGGGAAACATTTTGTCCATGTGGAAGAGGTGAAACAAAAATCAGCAGAAGCTACTAAAAAGTATCAAAATCAACAAGCTCAAAACTGTTTTGAGCAGTGGATGAAACATCTCGATAGGTGTATTGCATCAAATGGAGAGTTCTTTGAAGGTGCCTGAAGTTTAAACATGAGAGAATAAATACACAACTTTCATACATGAATTTCAGTTTTTTTGGGTCCCTCCTTGTACATTAGCTGTTAGCGCTCCATAGAGGTACAATTAGCAAGAAAAAATAATAAAATTTCCATTTTAATTCATCAGGTAGTAGAGATTATGATATTTTTCAAAATTGGTAGATTATGCTTAATTTGGTCTGGGCTCTATCTATGCACAAAAAAATCTGTACCTTTTGATACTGTGTTCAATGCATATTATAATAGTTACTACCAGTTTAGAATGCTGATGTACTTTAAAAAAATCAATGGGTATATTTTTTCTAAATTTATAATAGCATCCATATAGTGCTTATTTATGCTATATGTATATGTATATGTATACACACACACACACACACACGTGTATGATTTCATCGAATTGTCAGAACAATCTTGTGAAGCAGGTGTTATTTTTTAGTCCAGGTCACATAATCATCATGTCAGAGCCAGGCCCCAGATCTAGGTCTCCTGACTCCAGCTTCTATGTGCTTCCATTTCAGACTTCCTGCAAGTGATGGCCAGGCTCCTGGCTGCACATCCAGGGTCCTGGGGTTGTAGAGGTGGATAACTATACATAGGGTGAGGAGTACCCGTTTTTTCTCCTTCCTTGCTGGATATTCATTAGTTTGAAATGAAAACTGCTGTCAAAAGATGCATGATAACTCCCTCCTCCATATACTCATATAATAGTGGCCTCTCATCCAAATTCAGTAGTCCAGAATTCTAGATCAATAACTTGGCTGTATTCTAGTAAACAACTATGATTCCCACCAAATGAAATTGCTTGGTCTTGGAGGAGTGGTAAAGTAAGAGATTTAATCTTTGAGGGCAGTTTCCTTGTAGGCACTCAATGCACTGCCAAGCAGCCATTAAGGGTTATTGGTGTTACAGGTTAAATTCATTTAGAGTCAGCTGTTGATACCTGAAGAATGAGTGCTTGGCAGCTGTTGAGCCTATTATTTTAGTTTGTTTTTTTTTAATTAGAGCCTTTTTTTATACTAAGAAGGATTGTTTTCAATGAAGAGCCATAGCAAAAACCTCAATTCTGAGATTATCACACTATACAAAAGTTCAAATATTGTTAATGTTCTCTAAGGGAGAGCTATGGTAATTGGGACTAAGGCCAGCATATTATTGGTGATTAGTAATTATTAACAGTAATGTAAGCCTTTCACACACTAACTGGAAGCCAACTTACAAATCTTTGGATGGAAAAATGACTTTCTTGAGGGGTATGCCACGTGTATGGTTTAAGCTCAATTTGAGACTCAACTGTCATAAAGACTAAGATTTGGAGCAGAGGATTTTGTGAATGAGAGACTTGGCATTAGAGATATGGCAAGTGTGTGTCATTTATTAATAGCCGAGCTTAAAAACCAATGTCCTGCCTTGATTATTCACAAAGAAGAGTGATGGTAGAGATGCCAGATCCCCTCATACTTTTGAGGAGAGTTATTAGTCAAAGAATTTAGGACATCGTAAAAAGTGATGATCAAGAAATAAAAATGTTTGAAGAATGATGTTCCATTTTGCACAAAAAATTAAAGATAGAAGCAAACCTTTAGCACCATCTGGAAAAACAGGAACCACAGAGAATGAAAATGACAATTCCTTAATTTGTATCCATTTTTTCTTAGAGAGCGCTTTAATATATATTGTCCCATCATGTAGAGAGCTACATTAATAATTTTTATTTTCCAGAATGGGAGGAAGACCCAGGTAATGGGAATTGAAACTTGGCAGTTGTTGCTGTTTCATAAGGGGAAAATATAACCTGTCCTTTTAATGCCAAAGTGAAATGGTTGATGGAGTCTGTGAGCACTATTCAGGCTCAATGAAACCTGTGTGAGAAACACTTTGAAGGAAGTAAACTTACCCTGACACATCTGAAATTAAGTTATATTGACAGTAGTGGTACACAGGATAGAGCCCTGGACAGGCAAAAAACAGGATTACAGTGGCAGTTTAGTTCTTGACCTCCCTTTGTCCTGACTTCTTATGTAATCTTGGAAAAAAATGCTTACCTTCTGTGGTCATTTACATATTTATAAAATTGGAATTATATTGAATTATATTGCCCTTCACTATTGTGAAGGTATGCAGTGTTTCTAAAAAAATATAAAAATATATATTTTATTGCTCTGGCTGGTGTGGCTCAAAGGATTGAGCACTGGACTGTGAAGCAAAGGGTTGCTGGTTCGATTCCTGGGCACATGCCTATCTTGTAGGACAGGTTCCCCAGATCAGGGCACATGAGAGGCAACCACATATTAACATTTCTCTCCCTCTCTTTCTCTCTCCCTCCCCCTCTCTAAAAATAAATAAGTAAAATCTTTAAAAATATGTATTTTATTGATTATGCTATTGCAGTTGTTTCAGTTTTCCACTTTGCCCCCCTCTACTTAGTAACCCCCATTACCTCTGGCAGTCTTCCCCTCAGTTCATGTCCATGTGTCATGTGTACAAATTCTTTGGTTACTCCATTTCCTATACTTTTCTTAACATCCCCATCTATTCTGTACCTACCAATTTGTACTTCTTAATCCCTGCACCTTTCCCCCCATTCCTCCCAACTGATAACCCTCCAAATGATCTCCATATCTATGATTCTGCTTCTAAGCTTGTTTGATTAGTTTGCTTTTAGATTCAATTGTTCATAGTTGTGAATTCATTGCCATTTTAATGATTATAGTTTTGATCTTCTTATGCTTAAATAAGTCCCTTTAACATTTCACATAATAATGGCTTGGTGATGATGAATTCCTTTAGCTTTACCTTCTCTGGGAAACACTTTATCGGCCCTTTAATTCTAAATAATAGCTTTGCTGGATAGAGTAATCTAGGCTGTATGTAGCTCCTTGCTTTTCATCACTTTGAATACATCTTGCTAATCCCTTCTAGTCTGCAAAGTTTCCTTTGAGAAATCAGCTGGTAGTCTTATGGTAACTCCTCTGTAGGTAACTATCTGCTTTTCTCTTGCTGCTCTTAAGATTCTTTCTCTTATCTTTAACCTTTACCATTTTAATATGATGTGTCTTGGCATGGTCCTCTTTGCATCCATCTTGTTTGGACCCCTCTATGCTTCCTGGACTTATATGTCTATTTCCTTTACCAAATTAGGGAAGTTTTCTTTCATTATTTTTTCAAATAAGTTTTCAATTTCTTGCTCTTTTTCTTCTCCTTCTGGTACCCCTATGATTTGAATGTTGGATGTCTTGAAGTTGTCCCAGAGGCTCCTTAGCCTGTCCTTGTTCTTTTGGATTATTTTTTCTTTTTGCTGTTCTGACTGAATGTTTTTTTCTTCTTTGCAAATTATTGATTTGATTCTTGGCTTCCTTCCCTTCACTGTTGATTCCCTGTAAATTTTTCTTTAGTTTACATAGTATAACCTTTATTTCTCCCTTTGTCTTTTTTACGCTGTTGAAGTACCCAGTGAGTTCCTTGAGAGTCCTAATAACCAGTGTTTAGAACTCTGCATCTGACAGATAGCTAATCTTCATTTTGTTTAGTTCTTTTTGTTCTGTTCTCTCATTTGGGCCATATTTGTTTCCTCATTTTGGTAGCCTTCCTGGGTTTGTTTCTATGTATTAGATAGAGCGGCCTTGACTCCTTATCTTAATAGCATGGCCTATTGTAGAAAAATGCATTGGTAAGTTGGTTGGGGTGGAGCCTTTGGTAATTGCCTTGGCGGGGCAACCCAGGTGAACCAGATGGAGTCTAAATACGGTGTTGCATTTTGTGGCTCTGTGTGGGGGAGGGCTCAGAAAGGGGACTGTTGCTGCTGCCTGGCCTCTGGAGTTTTGTCTGGGAGGAAGCTGCCCCCAGCATTCCCTCTGATGCCAGACACTTCAGTTTCTCCCCATATGCCTTCCAATTGCTGCCCCAGTGCTGGAGCTCAGAAGGAATGAGTCTGCATAAGTCCTAAGTCTGTTGTGGGCCCTTTATGAGGCCACACCTGAGAATTTTTTCTCAGTTGTTTACAGTTTTTCTCAGTTGTTACAGTTTTTTTTCTCAGTTGTTACAGTTTTTTTCTGCCATCTCAACCCCCACTGGTTTTCACAGCCAAAATTTATGGAGACTTATCTTCCTGGCACTGGAACCTTGTACTAGGTGGCCTGGGGTGGGGCTGGGATCCCTAACTCCTGAGGTATCCCTCCTGATTTGTATCAACTACACATAGGTGTGGGATTGCCCATTTAACATGTCCATGTCTCTGTGTCTCCACCACTCCTCCTCATTTGGACAAATGTGATTTCTTTAGTATCTTGGTTGTCGGACTTCCATACAGCTCGATTTTCTGATGGTTCTGGGTGATAGTTGTTTTGTAGTTGAGTTGTAATTTTTGCTGTAGTTGTGCGAGGAGGCGAGCTGTGTTTACCTACACCTCCATGTTGACCAGAAGTATTCCTAAAAATTTTGAACACCTTAGAGAAACTCTCTTAATTAACAGACATTATTATAATAAAAATGATAGAAATTATATGCAGAAGAATGTTCTAACACAGACAAAAATCACAAGAACTGCAAGGTTAGGCAGCTTCACAGTAGATAAAGTCTTCTGGATAGGAATGATAGCCATTGATAAATGAAGAAAATAATTTCTTTAGACAGAGATGAACTTTAGATTCATTTGGAAAGGGGTAGTTTAACCTGATACATTGGTTATCTATTGTTACAAAACAAACCACTATCAAAATGTAGTGGCTTAAACAACAGCAATTTTATTTACTCATGATTCTGTGGATCAGCATTTTCTTCTGGGCTGAGTAGGGGTGATTCTTTGGTTGATCTGTTTTCAGGTCACTCATTGACATGGCTGAAGTCACTTGGTGATTCAAGCAAGGCTGGTTGGTCTGTGATGGTCTCACTCACATGGTGTTGGTGCTGGTGTTTGTAGGGTTTCTCCCTCCTTCTCTCCCTTCCTCCCTCCTCCCTTTCTCTCTCTCTCTCTCTTTCTCTCTCTCTCTCTCTGGCTCTGTCTCTGTCTCTTTCCTTTCTCATCTTCAGGGAGGCTAGCCTGGGCTTCTTCACACAGGTTCCAGAGGGCAGGAGCACAAGCTGTAAGATTCCCTGCAGTGAGGGTTCAGAACTGCTGGAAAGTCACTTCAACTTTATTTTATTAGTCAAATTACGTCACAAGGCCAGCCTCAATTTAAGGACTGGGAAAGCAGATTCCTCCACCTATTGAAGGGATGAATAGAAAGTCAAATTTCAAAGGCTGTATAGGACTGTGGGGAGTTATTGCAGTCATATTCACAGTCTACTGTATGTGGTGTGGGAAGGGCAAAGGATATCTAGGTAGAATGGTCTGCTAATAAATTTAAAATGGAAATAAAAGAGTTATATCATGAAAGGTAGTGAGGGAGAACCAAAACAGCCTAAGACTCGAGCAGAGAGACCCAAAACAGTCTGAGCCTTACTGTGTGTATGTGTGTATATATATGTATACATATATACACACATTCTTGAGATAGAAACATATGAAGAATTCTTATATAATGGCTTTTTGATAAAAGTCATATGTGCTAATACAACTCTGTGAATTAAAATATAGGACTTGAAAAATATTATTTAGGAAAGATAGCCAAAAGAAAAGTAAATGAGTTCTTGTACTCTTTTGGATCAAGTTTACGGCACTGAACATTGGCATCTGATGAGTCCTGGGGAAGGGTCAGAATGCATTAGATACTGTAAAGAGCTTGACCTAGAGGTTGGGGGACTCCTGGAAGAAAAACTAAAAATCACCCCCTCCTTTGTCTCTGAGTGAGTTGTGCATGTGTGCTTGTGTATGTGTATCCATGTCCTGTAAGAGACCAGTGAGAATATGAATACTTGAGCTGAGTCCTTCCTGTCTCAGAGGCTGGGAGAGTACTGGAGAGACTCTGGAGCAGAACGTCTTCCCTCCTGGTGCCGTGGCAGGGCCCTGGCACCTGCCTGCTGTCATGCTGTTAGATCACAGGAGTAGAGACTGTTGTGCTCCCACCATGCATAGAACTGCAGTCATGTGGGTCCTCTAATACTCAGACCTGAGCCCCAGTAATATAACAAAAAGATATAATGGCACTACAGCCAAAGAGAGGATAGTCCATGAGAACAGATAGAACAGACAGAGTGGCAGCTGGAGACAGATGACAACCTGACAAAAAATAGTAAGAACACATAAGGGGATTTAAATGCAGCACAGAAAGACTTCCTAGAGATGAAATGCATGATTTTCCAGTCAAACGTTTTAGTAAATAAATTGAAGGAGGTGTTGAACATTCTCGAGACTTGAATTAGTAGCTTTGTCAGTCAAGTGGAAGAAGCTGAAAGCACAGAACAAAAATATAAAGGGATGGAGTCTGAGAAAATAGATCTAGGAAATATGTGAATAACAGGAGAGCCAGAGGAGAAAAAAGAAACAGATGGAGGAAAGGGAATAATTAAAGTAACATAAAGTTTTTCTGAGCTTAAAAATTAAGACGAGTCTATAAATTCAAATGGCTCACCAAGTTCCAGGCAAGATTTATGAAAAAATGTATCTCTGTATATATTAGAAAAGATCTTAAACTCTTAAGAATTAGAAGCAAAATCTTAGAATCTTCCAGGCAGAGAGAACAAGCTACCTACCATTAAGAAATATTAGACTTGCAGTAGATTTCTCGTGACCCAAGAAGCTAGAGATGATGGAGCAACTTCTGAAGACCGTGGAGACAAACATCCAGCAGCCTGAAACTCACACGCATAGCCAAGCTGCCATTTCCCTGTCAGAAGAAAACAAATTTACTGTTATGTTAGAAACCTACATCCCTTGAATACAGAATATTCTTTTATGGATTTTTACAAAACTGGATCATATATTGGAACACCAAGAAGATCTTAAGATATGTAAAGGAAAGATATTTTACAGATTTGGTTTTCTGATCAGAATCCAGTAATATTAAAAATAAATAACAGAAGGTAATAAAAGAGAAACTTTATTATTTGGAAATTTAAAAATATTCTTTATAACTTTTGTATCAAAAGCAGAAACCAAATAAGGTATTTAGAAATCACCAAAAGGAGCACAATTTATTCCAAAAGCTATGGGATAGAGTTAAAGCTGTGGTTAGTAGAAATTTTGCAGTCTTTTGATATTTTCATTATTTAAGAATAAAGACAAAGTACACTCATTTTGAAATGAGAAAAAATGACAAAACAAGCTAAGATACATTAGAAAGAGAGAGTAAAGACAAAAGCTGAAGTTAATGAAACAAAAATATAGAAAAGATAAATACAAGTAATAGTTGGTTTTGACTTCCAGCCAAGATGCAGGCATAGGTAGATACACTTTGCCTACTTGAACAACCAAAAGGTTAACAACAAATTTAAAAACAAAAAATAATGAGAACTGCCAGGGTATGGAACTGTATGAAGTCCAACAACCAAGGAGTTAAAGAAGAAACAGTCATCTAGACTGGTAGGAGGGGCAGAGACAGGTAGCCGGCATGGAGAGGACATGTGGCAAAGAAACTGCTGGAGGACCAGGCAGGCTAGGGGGTGGCTGGTGGACTGGGTGGTCCCACATCTCTGTGCAGATAAACCAGGAGGAACAACTGGGGAACAAAGTGGACTGCACAACCCACATTTCCAGTGTAGGGAAATAAAGCCTCAAAACTGCTGACTATAAAATCCATTGGGGGTTGAGGTGGCAAGAGATACTCCCAGTCTCACAGGAGAATTCACTGGAGAGACCCATGGAGTCCTAGAACGTACACAAACTCACCCACCCAGGATTCAGCACCAGAAGGGCCCAATTTGCTTATGCATAGTGGGGGAAGTGACTGAAAGCTGGCAGAGAGCCGAGCAAATGTCATGTTCCCTCTGGCACACTTCTCCCACATACAGCACCACAAAGCAGCAACGGGGTTGCCCACCTTGTCAAATACCTAAGGCTCCACCCCTTACTACATAACAGGCATGCTGAGACAAAAAATATATATATATGGCCCAAATAAAAGAATAGATCAAAGCTCCCAAAATAGAACTAGACGATGAAGAGATAACTAACCTATCAGATACAGAGTTGAAACACTGGTGATCAGGATGCCCAGACAAATGGTTGAGTATGGTGGCAAAATAGAGGAAAAAGTGAAGGCTATGAAAAGTGAAATAAAGGAGAATGTACTGGGAACCAACAGTGATGGGAAGGAAACTGGGACTCAAATCAACAATTTGGACCAGAAGGAAGAAATAAACATTCCACCAAAACAGAATGAAAAAACAAGAACACAAATGCGGAGAGGCTTAGGAAGCTCCGGGAAACTTTAAACATTCCAATATCTGAATCATAGGAGTGCCAGATGAGAAGTGGAAGAGAAAAAAATGGGAAACTTATTTGAAAAAATAATGAAAAAAACCTTTCCCAGTCTGACAAAGGAAATAGACTTCTAGGAAGTCCAGGAAGCCCAGAGAGTCTGAAAGAAGTTGTACCCTGGGGAGCACATATCAAGGCACATCATAATTACATTATCTAAGATTAAAGATAAGGAGAGAATCTTAAAAGCAGCAAGAGAAAAGAAGAGAGTGACCTATAAAGGAGTACCCATTAGGCTATCAGCTGATTTCTAATAAGAAACCTGACAGGCAGGGAAGGGCTGGAAAGAAATATTCAAAGTCGAGAAAGGGAGAAACCTACATCCAAGATGACTCTATCCAGCAAAGCTATCATTTAGAATGGAAGGGCAGATAAAGTGCTTCTCAGATAAGGTCAAGTTAAAGGAGTTCATCATCACCAAACCCTTATTATATGAAATGTTAAAGGGGCTTATCTAAGAAAAAGAAGATGATCAAAACTATAAACAGTACAATGACAACAAACTTACAACTATCAACAACTGAACCTAAAAAAATCCAAACAAAGACAAACTAAGCAAATGACTAGAACAGGAACAGAATCACTGAAATGGAGATCACTGGAGGTTTTTCAGCGGGGATGGGGAGGGGGAAAATGGGGGAAAGGGTAGAGGGAATAAGAAGCATAAATGATAGGTACAAAATAGACAGGGAGAGGTTAAGAATAGTATAGGAAATGGAGAAGCCAGAAAACTTATATATACAACCCATGGACATGAACTAAGGGGTGGAGGAATGCTGGTGGGAGGAGGGGTGCATGGCAGAGGGAAATAAAGGGGAGAAAAAAAATGGGACAACTGTAATAGCATAATCAATAAAATATATTTAAAAAACACAGATGGCCAAAAATATTGCTGTTTCTTTGAAAGAATAAAGGAGAGTAAGATTTATGTGTCTGATTAGAAAATTCAGAAAGAGTAAAAAATTTACATGAGTAGAAATGAGAAAAAAGACATAATCAGAGATATAGGAGTGATTCAGAGAACATAGCAACGTTAACTGCTTTCAACTCTATAGCAAAGAATTTGAAGAACCAGGTAACATGGATTATTTCTTTGCCCAATATAAATGTCCAAATTTGATTCAGGAAGAAGTGGAAAATTTGTATAGATTGTAAAAGTGATGAAAAACCTACTATTTAAAAAGGCAGTGGGATCAGGCCATGGGAGTTATAGTGAAATTTCATCTAACCTTTGAAAAACAAATAATTGTATCATTACTTCACCTGTTCCAGAAGATTATGAAATGGTACTAATTCATTTGTGAAAAATGCATACATTTAACTACAAAACTCAGTAGAGTACAAAACAAGTGTGGAGACCAGTTTAACGTTGGCTGTAGAGGCAACAGTTCTATACAAAATATTGGCAGATACAACCCATCGGTGTATTTGAGGACTCAAGGATGTCCAGGTAGGATTTATTCCAAGAACACAAAACTGAAAACCTATCAGTACGATCCCTCAAATTAAAGATAGAAAATCATATTGTCGCTTCATTAGTTGCTGAAAAAGCATTTAATAAAATGTATAGTCACTACTAGTAAAAAGTATAGATTAAGAACAAAATGAAAGGGGAAAATATTGGGACAACTGTAATAGTATAATCAATTAAAAAAAAGAACAAAATGAATGGAAAGAAACTATTTTTAGTATAATAGACTACTTACCAAAATCAACAGTGTCCTATTGTGTTATCCTAAATAGCATAACACAGTAAAATTACAATTACCATATTTTGCCATGTATAATGTCTACTTTTCTGCCCAAATTTTTGAGGGATACATAAGGATGTTCATTGTACATGGATAGTACCTGAAATATCTTGTATCTCTTCTTGTGTTTGATAATTATTTGTTACATAAAATTTTTTGTACCATAATATATTCAAAAACAAATAATTAAAATTCCTTTATAATACAAAAAACAAGTATCTGAATATAAATTAATAAAAGTTTAATTAAAAAATTAAAACAAATGATTTTTTTTCCTGAAAGTTGGGGCCAAAAATGTGGGTGCACGTTACACATGGTAGAATATGGTAATAACCAGAACCAAACAGCCTTGCTATCATTATGCACATTCATTTAACAAATATATTTTCACCACTCATATTGAGCCAGCATACTGTTCTATGTTCCGAGGAATAAAGAAGACAAAAAGTTGTGACTGTGGGCCTTATATTCTTGTGGGAATTATTATTTAACACTTTTTAAGAGTTTCTAGTGATTCAGTAAGATAAGAAAAATGAAATAACTGGAATAAACATTGGAAAAGACAAAGTTAATCTATTTCTCTGTTCCTAGTTATATGATTGTATACCTTGCAAATCCAAGAGACTCCCAGTAAAATCTATTAAAATGAATAAGAATTTGGTAAGTGACTGGGTTAAAAATTAAATCACCTTCCCACCCTATAGTAGCAATAGGCCCTTAGAAATTAAAAGCAGGAAATATCGTAATAGTGAAAAAATATAAAAATACTAAAGAATGATTTGAAAAGAAGGTCATGAAACATGGAGAAAATTAATGTCCTACTGAACAATGTGAAGCGAGATTTGAACAAGTGAGACATACCGTGTCCTTGGATTGGAAGTCTTAATATTGATGAATGGCATTTGATGCCATTCCAGTTCCAATCCTAACATTTTTTTCAATTTGATAAAATGATCTGAAAGTTTATAACAGAAGGTTAAGTTCCACTAATAGCTGAGAAATGAATTTCTCTACTGCCCTGCATGTAAACTCCATGAGGGAAGGGATTTTGCTCACTGTTGTATCCTCAGCATCTGAGACTGTGTCTGGAACGTAGTAGACAATAAACAGTTGAATGAGTTGACAAAAAGACTACTAAGGGATGACTTAATAGGTACCAGAATATAGTAAAAAGCCATGGTATTCAAATTATTATGGTTCAGGCAGATGGCTAGATAAATCAATAACTGGAATACAGTAGAAAACCAGAAATAGATCTCAGAACACATAAGATTTTAATGTGTGACAAAGATTATATTTTAATCAGAAAATAATGAATTATACACTATAACAAACAGGATTGACACAAATGGTTGTTAGTCTAGAAGAAAATAGAATTAGAATCCTATCTTATGCCATATATAAAAATAAAATTAAAAATAAAGCAAGACAGTAGGAGGGATCACAATACCTGATACCAAACTGTACTACAAGGCCAATGTAATCAAAACAGCCTGGTACTGGCATAAAAACAGACACATGGACCAGTGGAACAGAACAGAGAGCCCAGAAATAAGCCCAAGTCTCTACAGTCAATTAATATTTGACAAAGAGGGCAGCAACATAAAATGGAATAAAAATAGCCTCTTCAACAAGTGGTGTAGGGAGAACTGGACAGCTGTGTGCAAAAAAATGAAACTTGAGCACCAACTTACACCATACACAGAAATAAATTCAAGGTGGATAAAAGATTTAAATATAAGCTGTGACACCATTAAAGTCCTAAAGGAGAATATAGGCAGGAAAATCTCAGATATTTCACACAGCAACATTTTCACTGATATGTCCCCTAGAACAAGGGACATAAAGGAAAGAATAAACAAATGGGATCTCATCAAAATAAAAAGCTTCTGCACAGCTAAAGAAAACAGTATTAAAATAAAGAGAGAACCAAATGTATGGGAAAACATATTTGCCAATGATACCTCAGACAAGGATTTAATCTCCAAAATATATAAAGAACTTTCACAACTCCATTCTAAGAAGACAAGCAACCCAATTAAAAAATGGGCAAAGGACTTGAACAGACACTTCTCCAAGGAGGACATACAGAGGATCCAGAGACACATGAAAGGATGCTCAATATCACTAGCTATCAGAGAGATGCAGATTAAAACCACAATGAGGTACCACTTCACACCAGTCAGAATGGCCATTATAAACAAAGCAACAAACAAGAAGTGTTGGAGAGGTTGTAGAGAAAAGGGGACCCTAGTGCACTGTTGGTGGGATTGCAGACTGGTGCAACCACTACAGAAAACAGTATGAAATTTTCTAAGAAAGCTAAAAATGGATCTGCCTTTCGACCCAGCAATTCCACTGCTAGGATTATATCCTAAGAGCCCTGAAACACCAATCCAAAAGAACCTATGCACCCCAGTGTTCACAACAGCACAATTTATAATAGCCAAGTGTTCGAAAGAAGCTAGGTGCCCATCAGTAAATGAGTGGATCAAAAAACTATGGTACATTTACACAATGGAATTCTATGCAGCAGAAAGAAAGAAGGAGATCCTACCCTTTGTGACAGCATGGATGGAGCTGGAAAGCATTATGCTAAGTGAAATAAGCCAGGCAGTGAAAGACAAATACCATATGATCTCACCTTTAACAGGAACCTAAACAACAAAACAAACAAACAGCAAAATAGAACCAAAGACACTGAAATAGAGAACAGGCTGACAGTGACCAGAGGGAAGAGGGGAGAGAATTTCAGGGGAAAAGGGGAAGGGTTTACAGGAACAAGTATAAAGGACACATGGACAATAACTAGAGGGGTTGGCAATGGGAGGGAGGTGGGGAGGACTGGGGTGGTGGGCTGGGATGGGAGTAAAAGGCAGAAAATTGTACTTGAATGACAATTAAAATTACAAAAATAAAGCAAGACAAATTTTGTAATAAAATAACTACATGTATAATTTTAAGAGCAGTATTAACTAAGATTAGAGACTCAGAAGCTAAACATATGACTACAAAAAGTAAAATATTTTGTATTCTAAAGGTTATTAAGCAAAGCTGATAAAAGTAAATGTTGGAGGAAGCATTCGCAATACAGAGGACAGAATTTAATATTTATAGGGACAAAGAGCATTTATAAATTGACTAGAAATGCCAAATAACCCAATAGAAAATAAGCAAAAAATATGAAGATGTAGTTCAGAGAAGAGCAAATCCAGAAGGCGAACAAATAAGATATTCAGACTCAAATGATGATATGTCTGTTGCTCTTAGGGGGAAATAGTACTGGTTGCAGTATGCATTATGGTCTACTGAGAAGCAATCCAGCAACGTATGTTAGAAGTAATATCTGATTGACCCAGGAATTCCATTCCTTGTTCTCTTAAAGAAATAAAAGCACCTGTAGGTAAGGGTATGTGTTACAAGGTTGTGTTCTGCAGTCATGTGTAGGGGTAAGTGGAGATACACAAATGTTCACCAGGAGAGAAATGTTGGGTATATCACAATATATCCAAAAGGTGAAACATGCAGTCATTTAGTAAGGAACTTAGGGCTCTATCAGTTGATTTGAAAGATTTTTATGAGCCATTATTGAATGGGAAAATCAAGGTACAAAAAATTGGGTATGATATAGTAGTTAGAAAAAACATGGAAAAAGTATGCTTATATGTGTCTTAACAATTATGTGTACATGGATAAATAGATGTACATGGAAGTATGCATGTAAGAAAATATACCAGGTAGTTAATATGGGTTCCTGGGGAAAGGGGTGGCATTCAGGATGATAAGGGTGGAGGACAGTGCCAAGGGGAAATTAACACAAACAAAATACAACACACACACACAGACCATTAATAAAGAAACAACAGTATGTATGACCACTTTTGTATATACATTTGTGCGTGTATGCGTGGGCACGTGTATGTACACCCACATATGTGCAAATGAAATTTTGAAAGTGAAGAATTCCTATTGGCTCTGGCTTGTTTTATTCCATTGTTTATCATTTCCATAGTACTATTAAGTGAGAACCTTGATCTAACAGCACAGTAAATTCTCTAAATGGTAATTGTATCATAGCTCTTTTTTGTTGTTAAGTAGCAAAAATCAAATGAAAAGAGTTGCATAAGCAAAAAAGGAGATTTATTAGCCCACAGGAGCCTTCACACACAATTAGATCCAGAACCCCAGTTCATCTCTCATTAGGTGTCCATCTTTTGCCACTGTCTGTATCTCAGCTTTCTGCTTCTACTTCTCTTTTTGTTTTTGGCTTTTTTCTCTCTTATTTTCCCTCTGGATGGCATGGTAGTTCCTTGATACATCTTCCTCCCGCCGCCCGGTTCTGTGCTTCTCCCATGTTCCTCCAACCTTGGCTTCAAAAAAAAAAAAAAGTACCAGGAAGGAGTTTTGACAGGCCTGGTTTGAGTCACATGCCCACCCACCAGGACCAATCCCTGTGAACAGGAGGATAATGGAGTACTACAATTAGCGGGGCCTGGATCACAGATACACACCTTGGGACAGAAGGGAGTTACAGTATAGCGATTAGGGGATGCAGCCCAAACCACAGTCATGTAATTTGAGTGAGTGGAGAACCTCCCCAAAGAAGCAGTGGCGCCCTGGCCTGTGTGGTTCAGTTGGTTGAGTGATGTCAGGTACACTGAAAGGTCACAGGTTCAATTCCTGGTCAGGGCACATACATAGATTGTGGGTTCGCTTCCTGGTCAGGGTGTGTGCAAGAGGCAGCCAATCAATGTTTCTCTCCCTTTCCCCCTTCTTCCCTCTCTTATTAATGTATAAGCATGTCCTCTGATGAAGATAAAAAAAAAAGCAGTGGCAGTTGGGAAGGGAGCAAGGTGGTGTAATGGAGAAAAAGAGATCCTGGGTAGGCAAAACAACAGATACCCACTGGAGGCACGGTGCAAACCAAGTTTGCATCTTCAACATAACAGGAATTGAGTTGTGGAGAACATGGGTTTGAGTCAACTAGTTAGTACTGTACATTTAGGGCAGTGAAAATACTCACTTATGCAGTAGTTTATGTTGATTTATGAGAATTATGATAGGTAATCATCCTTTTGTATATTCTTACCCCAGATGATTTATGATAGTGTTAAAGACAAGTGATTAATGAGCAATATTAGCTTCATATATTTGAATGTGACATATTTTTCTAGTTAAAGATAATCTTTTGTATTTCTTTTCCCAGCTTTTTAAAAAAAGATTTTACTTATTTATTTTTAGACAGAGGGGAAAAGTGGGAGAAAGAGAGGGAGAGAAACATCAATGTGTGGTTGCTTCTTGCATGTGCCCTACTGGGGGACCCGGCCTGCAACCCAGGCATGTGCCCTGACTGCGAATCAAACCAGCGACCCCTTGGTTCTCAGGCCAGTGCTCAATCCACTGAGCCACACCAGCCAGGGTTTTTCTGCCAGCTTTACTGAGATATACTTGATATTATATAAGTTTAAGGCAACATGATGATTTGATACACACGTATATTGTAAAATAATTACCAGCATAAGGTTAGATAACATATTTATCACCTTGCATAACTACACATATTTATTTCTAGGGCAGTTTTAGTATGTCAGACTCCATGCCCTGTACCTATTGAGACATACTTTTAGCAGTTGTTTTTATCGAAGAGTGCTCCAGACTTGCTCATTTTAAAGATTTTGCCTATTTTAATATTGATTTATAATAATGTTTAGATATTTAGATGATAAATGACTAACATTTTGATTTTGTGAAAAAATTAAGCTTATACATCATAAAGGAAGAAAATAAGTTGATTAAAATATCCATTGACAGAATTATAAGGGCTATCAAAATAGTTGAAGTATTTAGCCACAAACTCTTTTCAACACTAGTACAGAAAAATACACTGCCTGAAGGTAGAAGCACAGAGTGAACACTCACAAGCAGTACCCAGGTCAGACACAGAAGCTTTCAGCCCCTCTACACACTGGTCCGTGCTCTTCCTAACACAGTCCCCTCAAAGGCGTCTGCTGTCCTGACTCATGCCCGTCGCTTCCTGGCTTTTCTGTTTAGTTTACCATCAAATTTGCATGCCTACTACAGCTTACTTTTGCCTGTTTTGTGAGCTTCCTAGAAGTGAAATTATACAGTATGTGCTTGTTAGGGTCCAGCTTCTTTCACCCAACAACATTATTGTTGTCCACAGTTACAGAGTGAAGGTAGAGAGGGAACAGGCTGGAGGACAAAATAATAGTTCTGACGGATCATAACCCTATAAAGTGATAGGTTTTAGGTTATTATTGAGGTTTTAGGTTATTAGGAGTTCATAGAGGGACCTTAGAGTCATAATGAGACAGATAAAGTATTTATTGAGAATTCTAGCAGTTGGTACCCCAGCTTCCCAAGACGGGCAATCCCCAGGCTGTTTCATGCCATTCCAGGAAGATGTACTTGTGCTGGCTGCATTCCCAGCGATGCTGCCAGAGCTCCAGGCCGTCAGGGCCTCCCAGTCCTGCCTAGGAGTGCCCCTCTCAGGGGCAGGGCTTGGTGAAGTATTTCAGGCCGATGGCGTGGGTTTTCTGGAATTGTCTTTAGAATTAAAATAGGTGTCTTTTTTATTGTATATTTGAGCATTTCATATTTTCTTTATGTGTTACCAAGAAGCCCTCAATGTGAATTTTTATAAATGTAACATTATGATTATATACACTGTATCTTAACATATTCAATGTCTAATAAAGCATTTCTATGAAGAAGGGAAGCATTGTTCAGGTAATAGCTTAATATTATCTAAGCAAATTATTTATGTTCACTGAATTATAAAGTATAAATTGTGGCAGGCCCAACATAAAATATTCCTGCTGTTCTTCTAATGGTTGGAGGCTTGGTACAGAAAGTATTAAGGTGCACAGCTGACAATATAATGTATTCTCACATACATATAAGCCTTTTTAAAGTTTTTATTTTTTCCAGTTTTATTGAGATGCAGTTGACACACAACACTGTAAATTTAAGGTGTACAGCGTAATGACTTGATTTACATATATTGTGAAATGATCACAGTAAGTTTGGTCAACATTTATCATCTCGTATAGATACAAAAAAAGGAACAAACATTTTTTCTTGTGATGAGAACTTGTAGACTTTACTCTGTTAACAACTTTCAAATGCACCATACAGCAGTGTCAACTGTAGTCATTATGTTGTCCCTGGTATTTATTTATCTTATAACTGGAAGTTTGTACTTTTTGACAACCTTCATCCAATTCCCCATCTCCCTACCCCCCAGAAATGTAATCTTTAGATCTCTTTTTCTATGTGATTATTTTTTTTAGATTTCACATATGAGATCGAACTTGTGCCAGACTTGTTTCACTTTAGTATAATGCCTTAAAAGTCCATCCATATTGCCAAAAATGACAGGAATTCCTTTTTATGGCTGCATCATATTCCATTGTGTGTATGTATGTGTGTGTATATGTCACATTTTTATCTATTGTTCACCCATTGATGGACACTTAAGTTGTTGCCATGTCTTGGCTATTGTCAATAATGCTGCTATGAACCTTGGAGTACATATTTCTCTTTGACACTGTGTATTCATTTCCTTTGGGTAAGTACCCAGAAGTGGGATTGCTGGGTCATGTGGTGGTTATACTTTTAACCTTGTGAGGAGCCTCCATACTGTTTTCTGCAGCAGCTGCACCAGTTTACATTCCCACCACCAGTGCACAGCTGCGCCCTTTGCTCTGTGTCCTCACCAGCATTTGTCATCTCTCGGCTTTTTGATCATGGCCCTCCAATAGGCATGAGGGGATACCGCATTGTGGTTTTGATTTGCATTTTATGATTAGTGATGTTGAGCACCTGATTTTCATGTACCTGATGACCATTCATATGAGAATCTTCTTTGGAGAAATGTCTATTCAGGTCCTTTGCCCATTTTAATATTGAATTATTTGTTTTTTTTGTCTTGTTTTTCGCTATTGAGTGGTATGAGTTCTTTATGTAGTTTAGATAATTACCCCTGATCAAGATAAATGATTTGCAAATATTTTTCCCCTCCCATGTTATCTTTTTATTTTGCTGATCATTCTGTTGCTGTGCAGAAGCTGTTTAGTTTGATGGAGTCCCACTTTTTGGTTTTGTTGCTTGTGCTTTAGGCATCATATCCAAAAACCATTGCCAAGACCCATGTCAAGGAGCTTTTTCCCTGTGTTTTCTTTTAGGATGTTTACATTTAAGTCTTTAATTTATTTCAAGTTAATTTTTGTAAGTTGAGTGATGTAAGATAGATGTCTAATTTTATCACACAAAAGCCTTTTTTGTTGGTGTTTATGTATTCTCTGGCTTTTTGTGCTTTTAGATGTAATTTTGCTTATTTATCCTCATTGACTTTTTCTCTCTCTTTTCCTGGTGTCATGTATGTATTAACATACTTTTTCTCTTTTTCATACAACTTCACACACATCAGTTCTTTCAATTGCAATAGGGGCAATCAGTCACTGCTGCGAATTCTGTTACCATCCACTTCAGTAAGCCTGTAATTTAGAGGACATGAGACCGAGTGGGAAGGCAGCTTTGAAGAGAATGTAACATGTTCAGCCTGGGTGGGCCTTTGTCTCTGTGTGGCGACCAGGAGGACTGAATGAAAGGGAGCTGTCCTGTAAGTAGGTCACCAATGGCCTGCCCAGGGCAGGGACCACTCTGTGAAGGCAGCTAGGACTGGATGTAGTGATAGTGACAGGACACCTTCTTGTCCTTGACTGTCATCCTGGAGATGTTCATCCCACAGGAGAATAAGAAACCACCTTTGTGGGCAAGATAAAATCACACTTTGCAATGACATGGGCACATGTATTCTGAGCAGGATCAGGATCAGAAATGAAAATATTTAAGGCACACAGAAGAAAAAAGGATAAAATAGTTAATGCTTGTGTCTGTATACCTTTTTTGTGTTTAAGAGTGGATAAATGATACTTGGCTTATGGTAGTGATTTTGAAATGCATGCATTTATATATAGTAAAGTTTAAAAAAATCCTATATTCATCTTTTGGCTGGTGTCAGGTTCTATTTATTGATTAACTTCCTTTTCCCACCAAGAATATGTTGCTACTGATATCCATTATAATATACATTTTTGTATTATATAGTCAATTCAAAATTTAGTTAAAGTCATGAATAAAAAGGAAGGTAATATATATTCATTTACCAGTTACTCATGATTTTGGAAATTGTCCAAGTTTACCTACCCACTGCCTCTTCTCTGTTAAGGCAGTATGATCCATAGAAAATTTTAAATTCTAGAATAGTTGCACTCTATTTCTTGAGATTATGGCAGCCTGTGCTATTATTATTTGGGGTGTGCTCTGAAATTCAAATATATTTTCATATTTTTCCAAGCAAAACACAATTTAAGACAAACCCACTACCAAAATCACATCTATTAAAGCGAAATAAAAATTATTTGGATATTCCCATATTGTTTCTCTCTTCCATTAGTACTAATAATTGAGAACTAACTGTGCATGTGAAATCAACCTTCAATCCTTTGTCCAAAGTCAGTAATAGCAACTAAAGGCTGACATTAAGGACAGTTGATATTATGCTTTCTGTTCACTATAGAAAGAGAGTTTACATGAAATAAAGTAGGCAGGTGGGTAAGCCTTGAGTATGTCTTCACCTATGCATGCGTGGTTCTTCACGTTTGCAGATATGACTGTGTATGTGTTGTGGTGCATGTACTCTTTCTTGAAAATTAGACTTGACTTGTTTATAATGCTTATGTCAGGTGTCATAGGCTTCATTCTTCCTTGAGTGAATGTATGTGTACAACTATGGTTTTTAGGATTAGTATTGAAACACAAAGTTTGAAATTGAATAGCAAATGGTAGCAGCATTTATAACAGATCGCTCTGGGAAGGCGAAAACAGTCTAGAGTAATTAATATGCTGTCATCTTTGTCAAAGTACTTTCTGAAAACTCTGTTAAGCATTTATCCTTAAAACTTCTCTTACGTGTTCCTAAGCCCTATTGAGGGTACTTAGACAACTGGTATATACACCAGAATCTGTCTATATTGAATTGAATTTGATGACAAATGTATCTATTTCTGACATGTGTCCCATTCTATTTTCAGAGAGGCCAGAATTTGTTACAACTGTCAGAGAGAAAATCACTGTGTCTAGCTATCCTCACAGTGCCCTGAAGTGTGTTTTACACTGTTAAGACCCCTAATTCCTTGTTTACTCTCATATTTGTGGGCTGAAAAGCTAAGCATGGAGATAACACTTTTCTGTCCTGCGGGCAGAAATGTGTGAAAAGATGAAGGGGATTTAACTGTTAAGTTTTCTGCTTCTGATCATTGAAGCTCAGAAAATTCCATAAAGCACTTTCCAATAGAACTTTTTACTATATTAGAATCTCTTTTTTCCTTTGCAGACCCCTATGTGACTTTTTCAGATATGTGTTCAAGACAGAGCATTATGTGTAGAAGCTGAAAATGCCTGGAAGATTTCTTGCTTCTGTCACTGCTTTTCCTGCCTTTTCACATCCCAGCCTGATTTGGATGATGTGATATTCAGAGGGACACCTTAATCAAACTCATTCTTCAGCAAGACGCGTCTGGCCAAAGATTGTATAAATACTTCAAGATGGCTAGTCAGCCACCAGAAGACGCCGCGGAGTCCCAGGTCTCCGACGAGCTCGAGTGTAAGATCTGCTATAATCGATACAATCTGAAACAGAGGAAACCCAAAGTGCTGGAGTGTTGTCACAGAGTTTGTGCCAAATGCCTCTATAAGATCATAGACTTCGGGGACTCCCCTCAAGGCGTCATCGTCTGTCCTTTCTGCAGGTTTGAGACATGCCTGCCAGACGATGAAGTTAGTAGCCTTCCCGATGACAACAACATCCTTGTGAACTTGACTTGCGGAGGCAAAGGCAAGAAGTGCCTGCCAGACAACCCCACTGAGCTGCTGTTGACCCCCAAGAGGCTGGCCTCTCTCGTCAGTCCTTCTCACACTTCTTCCAACTGTCTGGTTATAACCATCATGGAGGTACAGAGAGAGAGCGCCCCGTCTCTGAGCTCCACTCCTGTGGTAGAATTTTACAGGCCTACAAGTTTCGACTCTGTTACCACTGTGTCACACAACTGGACTGTGTGGAACTGTACCTCCCTGCTGTTTCAGACATCCATCCGGGTGTTGGTTTGGTTGCTAGGTTTGCTCTACTTCAGCTCTTTGCCCCTAGGGATCTACTTGCTGGTTTCTAAGAAGGTCACCCTGGGGGTCATCTTTGTTAGCCTCGTCCCTTCGAGCCTTGTTATTCTGATGGTATATGGTTTTTGCCAGTGTGTGTGTCATGAATTTCTAGACTGTATGGCACCTTCTTAATCAATATGCAAACTAAGAAATTTGACACACATTACCATGTTTCAAGTTAGGTAATTCATTTATTTTCTTTTCTGGTCTCTATGATTAGCATTCATGACATTAACTAAGCCATTGGCCATATGCCTGTGGTCCATTTTCCATCAAATGTTGACATAGTTGATTTTCCTGTATTCTGGAAGTACAAATGTTCACTTCATTTAGCAAAGAAGCAAAAATGTGTAAGCTAAGTGAGGCTTCTCAGAGAAAGGGCAGGATTTCACTCAGCCCACCAGACAGACACTGAGGGGGGTTGTGTTCGTCTGCAGCCAAGGTCTTTGTGGAAGGTTAGGAATGTACTGATTCCTCTTCTCATCATCATGGGTAATCTCTGATGGAGGGTGAACACGAGAGGAGAGTGGTTCCAAGATACGTCCATTTGAAAAGTGTGCGCTGCCTGCCGGGCTCTGCCCTTGGAGCGCCCTGTCCCCTGTGGCTGTCTTCCTTTATGCCCATGCTGCTCTCTGGGGGCTGCTGCTGCAGCTGAGGTGCTTGTTTCCTGCTCACTTGCTCCCTTGTCAAGAGGAAACTTGGTGTCATTCCCTTGCATGATTTTAAGTAAATATCTGTTTTGCCACAATACTAAAGAGAATTAAAAACATTGAGCCATTTGCATCACAATAAACTTTATGATGGGATGGTCACTTGTCTTTGAGACACACCCTCCCCCCATATCTCTCCTATGTCTTCTCTGAAATTCTCATGGAGTAGTCATTGCTCCTGCAAATCTTCATTTGCGTCTTTAAACATTTTAGTTCAGTTTTTTCTTAAAACCACATTGTTCAATTAGTCCCACCCCTTATCCTGAGTGAAGTTTCATTTAAATTAGTTACTTTAAGTTTATGAGGGTTTTGGTTTTCCCATTGTACTTTAAATTCTGCTGTGGACTTATTTAACTCCATCTTACAACAATTTGGGGGTAAATGTGACAGTGGAAACCCAGAAACAATGAATGAGATGTTCTGGTTCACAGCTTGACATGCTGAGAACCTCAGTATTTTGCTTTACTCTACCGAGTTAACTAAAAAATAATGGTTTAGGTTTATGTGCAAGACTCTTGGAATAGATGAGGCAAAAGGATGGGCAAGAAACACAGAAAGCTGATGCCCTGCTTGAAAAGACCCTTTAAGGAAGTAAAATGAAGGTGGCAGAGGCCATTTTAGAATGGATTCAAGTTCTTACATGATTTTTTCAAATAAAATTATAAGCTCTTTTCATGATGTAGAGGAAGTTGAATTTATATATTTATGAGAGGAAATTATTTGCCAATTTTTCCTCTCATCATGAGGTTTGAGGGGATAGAATGTCCACAGAAACTAGAGAAAAAAAAAGCTTATTAGTCTCTAAAACCCATTACTGATGATTAACATTAAAATCTTTATTACTCTTAGAAAGGGACATTACTAAGACAACTTTAGTTTGTTCGTGGTGAAACATTTGTTGTGTGATATAGTTGCGGTGGACCAGTTCCAATCTCCTTATTCAGGAAAAATTGACACCTATTTCTAGAATAGTAGTTTGATTTTAATTACATAACTATTACCTTTGAGAATATATATGCCCAAGATAAGTATGACAGAAAATATGTGGGATGTGGTCCAATGAATTTAAGCCTCAAGACCCAGCTAAATACACTTATGATTTCACAAAATCTACCTTAGATAGCATTGCGAATGCAATTTCCAAAAGTCTGTTTGTACTTAGGGTAAATATGTGGTTAAGAAACGTTTTGTGGTTTGGATTTATATATTTATAAGGTTTTTTAAAGAAATGTTCATTTTGTCTGAACAAAAATGATGTTAAATTTGATATTAGAGATGTAACATCATAAATTAGTGAGGTATTCAATGAGATTTCTAGAAAGCTCTGGACATGGGTACTATGCATTTTGCTTATTTGTGTAATGTCTGCAGTTTTAAACTTGTATCTTTCTGTGTATTGTGATAGTCTTTTTTGTTGCTAGTAAGTTGATTTGGTTGTAAAAAGTTTTAATGTATGACAACAAAAAATTTTATGCTGTTGAATGAAAAAAGGACAATGTTTCAATATTTTATTTACTGCAATGTTTTGTTTGTCTATTAAACTGCTGTTAATTTCCAAACTGGATGTCTGATTTCTCTGGCTCATGATTGAGAGTTAATGGTTACTTTGGACCTCTGTGTTAGATAACCCCAGCCTTCCAGAAGTGTTCATTTGCCCAGTGCCTTCATCACATGCGTTCAGGGTTCAGAACCTTCAACACTATTGACCTAGCCCGACCCATCCCACTTCTAAAAGGCCTTCATACAAAAAAAAAAAAAAAAAGGTGGGGGAGAAAAATTAGGAAAGGTGAAACAAAAATACTGCCTTTATCTTTAAATACATTTTTCAGTTTTAATTTATTTTGATTTGTTTCCCAGATTTTGCCTAGCTGCTCAACCAAATGGAAGTCATTTTGGTTGGAGAATCACTCACTTCATGTGGTCTGCACAAATTTTTAAAAAATTACCTGATGTCTAAATTTGACCACTTTTAGGCAAAGTAGAAATAATGTAGAATATGTAGCAGTTATATGCTTATGCTAATTAGTGAATTGGTACCATATATTAATCAAGAGTTATGGTTTCATTCACTTCCCAGATCTTTACATAAACCAGCAAAGAATCGGGTTAAGGGAAGCAGTTACCTGTGCTACTCATAACATGAGTGTGAATGCATGCTCATCACTGAGAAGCCCTCAAATGATGAGCATTTGCCTGGTTGTACACAGATACTAGGCCTCAGAGACATTTGAAGTAATGTCCTAACATGTCCAGCAGGTGGACATAGAAGTGAAGGGGCCCCGTGTTGAAAGGCTGGCCCAGCCAGCAGTTACAAACACGAGCTCTGTGACCACGGGGGCACTGAGAGAAGCGATGGAGGTAAGCTGTGATCCCGCGCGCTTCTGCATTTCCTGAAACTTGTTCTTTTTGCATCCTCTTCTCGGTAAAAAACAAATACTTGCCTTGATTCTTTTAAAACACCACAGAAGCACTACATTTTATTCTAGAGCTTTCCTCAAAGCCTGAAAAAGTTTAATCAGTTGCTTTTCAAGCTTGAGTCTTAAATGTTTCCCACTTCTCTGCCCTTTTGATGTTTACGTCTCTTTGCTTTAAATCCTTTATGAATTCTTACAGCTCTGTGAGAAACCTGAGGTTTGGTATTGAGTCTTCCTTTACAAGTTTACTTTTGTGTAAAAGAGATTTGTTTTAAAAAAGAAGAATTTAGATTACTAAACCTTGAAATTTGAGTAAATACCAAGTGAGTTCTGAGGGTATACAGATTCAGCTCAATTGCTTATATATCATTTAAATCTTGGTATAATCCAAATCTAAGTATACTCAAGTATAGATATTTATGGTTTTAACATAAAGTGATTTAAACTTAGGAATAAAAAAATAAATTATGTCCTGAATATTGTGTATAATAAGTAGGGATATGTACAAATGTATTTTTAAAAGTAGTCGAAACTTGATTTCAATAAAGCATTCAATTACTTGGAGCAATTATTCCAGAAGCATTTGAATTAATCAGGAGTTGATTAGATTTGCAACATATTAATATCTACCCTTTAAATTGAGATAGTTGGGATTTTACAAGATTAAAGAATGAGCTGTGTTTACTAGGTCATTTTAGATCCTGGTTTGCCCAGGAAGTGTGATGCTTTAGGTAAGGAAATTTCTATGTTCAGATCCACATGCCTTGGATAAATGATATGGCCTGAAGACTTAGATTTGGGAGTCTCTGGTGTTTCAATAGCCATTGAGATAAGGGAGTAAAGAAGTGGGGAGTGAGAGGAAGCAGAGTGCCAAGGCTGAGCTCTCTCAAGCTGTGACTTTGGATGACGGGTAGAGGAGCAGGCAAAGGTACTGCGTTGGATCAGCCAGCGCTGTGGAGAGTGAAGAGTGGGGACTGGAGAATGTGTGGTCCCTAGACCCAGAGAAAGGAGGTGGAATTAGGATGATTAGGTGAATGCAAGTAGGAGAAGATTTAAGATTAGTTTACTTAAAAAAAAAGGACTTCCCGCCAAGATGGAGGCTTAGGTAGATACACAGTGCATGCCTCCTCACACAATCAAAAGAAGGACAATAACAAATTAAAAAACAAAAAATAACAAGAAATGCCAGAAAAATGGAACTGTCTGGAAGTCTGACAACCAAGGAGTTAAAGAAGAAGCATTCATCCAGACCAGTAGCAGGGGTGGAGACAGGCGGCCAGACAGAGAGGACTTGTGGCAAGGCGGCAGCTGGAGGATGGGGGGAGACAGTGGCCTCTGGACCGGGTGGTCCCACATTTGCATGTGGAAAAATCGGAAGGAACAACTGGGAGCAAGACAGACTGTGCGACCCAGGGTTCCAATGCGGGGAAATAAAGCCTCAAAACCTCTGACCGAAAAAACCTGTGGGGGTTGATATGGCAGGAGAAACTCCCAGCCTCACAAAAGAGTTCACTGAAGAGACCCACAGGGTCCTAAAATGTACACAAACCCATTCACCCAGGAATCAGCACCAGAAGGGCCCAATTTGCTTGTGGGTAGCAGAGGAAGTGATTGAAAGCCAGCTGAAAGCTGAGCAAGCGACATTGTTTCCTTTCAGGCCCCTCCTCTACCTACAGTGCCACAAAGCAGCAATGTGGGTTGCCCACCCCGGTGAAACCCACACCTAAGGCTCTGCCCCTTGCTATGCAAGGCATGCTGAGACAAAAAAAACTGTGGCCCAAATGAAAGAACAGATCAAAGCTCCCAAAATACTACTAAGTGATGAAGAGATAGCCAGCCTATCAGATGCAGAGTTCAAAACGCTGGTGATTAGGATGCTCAGAGAAATGGTTGAGTGTGGTCACAAAATAGAGAAAGAAGTGAAGGCTATGAAAAGTGAAGTAAAGGAAAATGTACAGGGAACCAACAGTGACGGGAAGGAAACTGGTATGCAAATCAACGGTTCAGACCAGAAGGAAGAAATAAACATTCAACCAAAACAGAATGAAGAAACAAGAATTCAAACAAATGAGAGGCTTAGGAACCTCTGGGACAACTTTAAACATTGCAACATCTGAATCATAGGGGAGGCCACGAGGAGAAGAGGAAGAGCAAGAAATTGAAAATTTACTTGAAAACATAAGGAGAACTTCCTCAATCTGGCAAAGGAAATAGACTTCCAGGAAGCCCAGAGAGTCTCAAAGAAATTGGACCCAAGGAGGAACACACCAAGGCACATCACAATTACATTATCCAAGGTTAAAGATAAGGAGAGAATCTTAAACGCAGCAAGAGAAAAGGAGGCAGTTACCTACAGAGGAGTTCCCACCAGATTATCAGCTGATTTCTCAAAAACAAACAAACAAACAAACCAAAAAACCCACCTTGTAGGCAAGAAGGGCCTGGAAAGAAGTATTCAAAGCCATGCAAGGCGAGAACCTACATCCAAGATGACTCTATACAACAAAGCTATCATTTAGAATGGAAGGGCAGATAAAGTGCTTCCCAAATAATGTCAAGTTAGAGGAGTCCATCATCACCAAGCCCTTATTATATGAAATGTTAAAGGGACTTATCTAAGAAAAGAAGATGATAAAAATTATGAACAGTACAATGACAGCAAATTCACAACTATCAGCAACTGAACCTAAAAAAAACAAAGACAAACTAAGCAAACAACTAAAACATGAACAGAATCACAGAAATGGAGATCACATGGAGGGTTTTCAGCAGGGATGGGGAGGGGGAAAATGGGGGAAAGGGTACAGGAAATAAGAAGCATAAATAGTAGGTACAAAATAGATGGGGAGGTTAAGAATAGTATAGGAAATGGAGAAGCCAAAGAACCTATATGTATGATCCATCGACATGAACTAAGGGGTGGAGGAATGCTGGTGGGAGGAGGGGTGCAGGGCAGAGGGGAATAAAGGGGAGAAAAACGAGACAACTGTAATAGCATAATTAATAAAATATATTTAAAAATAAAACTAATTTAAAAAAAGGGTTTTCAAGATTTTTCATGAAGATTTCCAAATATACAGAAAACTTAAGAGAATTGTATATTATCATTTCTACAGTTAGCACTTAGAGTAACAGTTAACCTTTCACTATAGTTTTCCCTCTTTCCCCTAAAAATAAGACATTCTCTAATTTGACTGTAATATTATTACATCTAAGACAGTTAAAAATATTTTCTAGCCCTGGCTGGTGTGGCTCAAATTGGCTGGAACATTGTCCTGTGCTCTGAAAGGTCACTGGGAGGTCAGGGCACATACCTGGGTTGGGACCTGGATCCCCAGATTCCAGTTGGGATGTGTATAGGAGGCAACCAATCAGTGTTTCTCTCTGTCTACGAATCCACATACATGAAAGTGTCAGAGAAGCCATGTGCAAGAGAAGTTCAGAGATGGGAAGGGGGGTTGAGATATATAAGACATCCTGAGTGAGGGGTGAAGTAATACACTTTGGGGGCTTCCAAGGTCCATTGCAGGATGATATGGAAGAACAGACTACAGTATATAGAAGTTTGTCCTGCCCTATAGGTCAAGTGAAGTTATCTCTGATAATCTCTTATGGGCAAGGCCTGTAATTCAAGTTCTTCTAGTTAGTTAAGAGGTGGGAGTGGAAGCTTCACTTGACCTAAAGTTGTCTTTAGCTCAAAACAATCTGCATACCACAGAGACACGCCCTGGGGCGACTCGTTCTGTACCACACAGTTCCTTCCTCTGAAACTTTCCCAGAAGTTTCACATTCCAGAAATTGGGTTGGTAGATTGCCCTGTAGCTCGTTAAACCCTCTCCTCCTAATTTGTGCCAATGCAGTTCCAATTTAGTTGAGCCAACTGTGAATTATCTCTTGGCTAATAGTAGTGTAACAGGCTAAGTCAGATAATTCTAAGAGCTGGCTTAATGTTTCAAATTTCTTCTTAATAGTTTAGAATAAATTTGGCTTTTATTGCTTTATAGTTGTGGATAAGAAAGCTTATCTTCTAACATGGACTTTTAAATGAATGAAAATAACACGTTAGCACTGAAATATTATTTTTAATGCTAAATAACATCATTAGTCATTAAATGATCATCTGTTTTGTTACATGCTTAGCCAAAACCTCTTGCAGTCTTCCCTTCCCCGCATTTTCTTTGGTTCCTTTAATGCCATTTATGGAGGAACCTAGTGCCTCTCATGGGCTCCGTCCTCCACACCTGCGCACACATGCCTTCCAAGTGTTCCCGTGTCATCAAACACAGATCTGTGAAAGAGACCGCATCCGTCTTCTGCCAGTTGATAACTATGCACTTAAGTACTATTTTAAAATACTTTTGTGACCTCTCACAACTACGTTTATGACTTTTGTAGAATAACAGAGTCAGCTGCTTGTCTCAGAGGTACTTACTCCTCTTCTGCAGGATCCACCCTTACTGAGCAACAGAGATTATCCCTAGCCATTGCACAGTTAATTTGTGAAGGACTGGTTATTGACGTTGCTTCCATTTGATGTGATTTCAGGAGGAACTATGTATTTTTATGGTTAAATTTATTGTCATTATAAATTTTATTTCTGGTTGGAGTTTTTAAAATTAAATATAATTATTTCCAGACCATGATTTGACTAACTCTGATCATCAGGTGAAAGGGAGCATAACACACCACAATGTTCTGGGATTTCTCTGCTGCTACAGAGGAGGGTGGAGTGAAGCGGCAGTGGGCGAGAAAGAACGCTGAGTTCTGTCTGGAACTGGGGAGGGCAGCTGCGCTGCCGATTGCCTGACCCTCTTCCTCACTGACAGTTATATCCCAAATGGGAACCTTGTCAGATTGCTTAATAAGACACCTAAAGATTCATTATTTTAACTCATATTATTGACTATCGATAAATAATAATGCATAGTATACAAATATTCTTTGACATATCAATTTTATTGATAAAATACAAAGATAATGATGGCATTTAAAAGCAGTGTTTGTTAAAGCAGTTGTTCCAAAATATGACAGAGAATATGTCCAAGTAGATAAAAAGCCCAGGAAGAGCGGACTCCTGGCTGAGTACGTGTAGGGAGCTGTGCATTCTGTCTCTCTGAGGTCCCCATGGAGCGGCAGCACCGGAAAGTGTGAACACATTCGGTTAGAGAAAGCTGTTTAGCGGTTTGGCAGTTTAAGCCAATGTTTCCTCAAACTTATGTAACCGTGAAATGTTTTCTCAAAACATCTCCTAATATTTTGTGGAATTAGTGTTCTATGGAGACCATTTTGTGACATACTTCACTGGAGAATTGATAAAACAGTCATAATATAGATTCTGACTACAGATGTCAGTCACTGAACCAGTGCGGGAATTAAAAAGACAGTGGAGAGGAAGGTCCAGATGAGGCAGCAGGTCCAAGCAGACTGGCAAAATGCAGAAGAGGTAGGAACAGGTTTCCAACATAATCATTTTGCATCCTTATCGAAGTTTATGGAATGACACATTCGAACCACACCTCTAATGCCTGCATCGGCAACAGTCTTCGCATACACAAGGGACATGTCTAAATAAATGGTGAGGGAGGTCCCAAGCAGAATGATTAACTACTGGTTCTTTTTTCAGCCTCTGAAAATTCCACAATTAATTTGCGAAGAATTGGAAACCAATGTTCCAAATTTTGAAAAACCAGCTGCATATTTAAAGTTTTGATCAAATGCTAGCTAGGACTGGAAAGATTTTAGAGATCATAGTGCAACTGCCTTGTTTTACAGACAGTAAAACTGACACTCTGAGAAATGATCCAAGGGGTCACAGCCCAAGGGAGAGAGAGCCCAGCTGTTGGCCAGAGCCAAGTTTTAACGAAGGTCTTTGAAGCCCAAGTCTGCCTTTTACCTTATACTTCCCTGTTGCTTAGTCAGTATTAGTCAACTTATTTTATCAAATTATGGGCAAAGAAATATGCAGCTAGATGGAGGTTGTTTTTCTAGAAGCTATGTTTAGCTACAAAAATATGTAATAAAGACAGGAAATATAATCACTGGAATAGTTCAACATCCTAATTTGGTCGGACAAGTAAGATCAAAGGTTTTGAACACTGGAAATTATCCATAAAACCAACAGTGAGAGCTTCACCACACTCGACCTCAGTGAGAATATTAATTCCAGAGTTTTTATGTGTCTTGTTCCCTGCATTGTTTGTTTCATTTGAGTTAATTTTATCTGTTTATTTTGGTCTTCATGTTTCCTAGAGGACCATCCCTCAACTACCTGATCCTTAGCTGTCTTTTCAGGTAAGTGAGGAGCTAAACAAGACAGTCGGAAACCGTGCCAGGCCGGGGCCTATCACCTGCTGGGCCTCTGGGGACGGCTCTCCTGTTCCGCGGGCACAGGCTCCATTCTCACTGTGTCTAGGCCTTTATTTTAAGTTGATGAGTCCTCCACAGAGGAAGTCCTGGCTGCCAGTGTTGGAAGCTGAGCCAGGGGAGGAAGGTATCCGACTCCCTTTTCAACGTGGAGCCTGCCATTCAATACCTCTGCTCTCAGGAGGACTTCTTACTCCTCCCTCAGGTGCTCCTGGTGTCTCTGGGGACAGGACTCCTCTGATGCAACTTTTCTCAGTCTTCAGTGGGTCAAGGTGGAGGCAAGAGGATCTGGGAGGCTACCTTCCTCTGTGCCAACTCTCAGCCACTCTACCCGCACCTTCGGAGGTAGCTCGGGCCTCTAATTCTCAAGCTTTTCCAAGGTTCTGGCATGTGAATCAGCTTGCTTCTTTTGAATGTACCATCTTCTCTTCCCAGCAACTGCCGTTTTTCCTGCTGAGGGCTCAGGGGAGGCTTTCGGTAAAATGTGTGCTCACAACAGTTACTAGCCGTGGTGATTCTAAATGAGCTCCCGTAGGTTCCAGACATTTAGAACTTTTTCTTATAATGTGGTTGAAGTTGTATGCAACACAATGAAGGTTAAATGTGTTCAGAAAGCACGTGTGGTGTCATGTACTGTTCCCACCTGCAACACGGATGGACTCACTTGGAGTTCGGAATTGTGAGGGAGACAGCTGTCCACAGTAGCAGTCTCACCTGAGGACTGTTTGTTAGCGAGTGTTAGTACCATCTCAGGACATCAGGCTGTGAAAAATGTACAGGGCAGCCTGGTAGATTTTTTTTTAAAGTCTTCTCTTTTCTGTGTTTAATGAAGATATGAGGGAAAAATGATTGCTGGTTTAGAGATTACATTTAATAGAATTTGAATGGCCATGAGCAGAAATTATTTTCTTTTTAACTTGTCTAATAAATATACCACGGCCCTAAGGGTATGAAATAGCTCTCTAGGACAAATGAGACACAACACTTGCAATGATTAATGATCTCATAAACTTAAAATCCCAGAACATCAAAGCCAATATTTTCCTCCAAAAAGGTTTCTTTTGGCCAAGTTATTCATCAACATCTATTTTGCAAGATGCTGACATTGTCCTAACAAAAAATTCAGAAATAATTAAGCATTTGTCAGGCATCATTTGCTTTCAATTATGCAGGTAGGTGTGAGACTAGAGCCTGTTGCCTGTAAAAGCATCTGACATCGATACACCAGCCAATTACTGTTCAACATTGGGTCGCAAAATTGTAACATGCTGTCTATTAGGCAGTGCTAAAACTGAAGTGATACACTCTGTTGAGCAATAAAGTTGTTTTCGGCACGTTTTAAGTTACATGGCGCTTATGCGTTAAGACCCCTGTGGAATCTGCGCCAGTTGCCGCCTCCCACAGCACACACCTGTGGGCGTGCTGCAGCGAGAGTCCTTCCTGAGCCCTGCTCAGGGCCACACTCCGGGGGGCGGGGGCGGGACTGCCTGAAGGTCGTCATCTCACTCCTTCACCACAGCAAACGTATTATCCTCATTTAGCAGCTAAATTCAGGATGATACCAGGTGAGAAATACAAGTTTTTTTTTCTCAAACCCAGCTCTACTCCTTAGAGGTATTCCCTTTTTAACTATTTACATTTTTTTAAATGTTCTACTCTACACCTCTAAGAAGAGAAGTACTTCATTCCTTTGACCTCCCACTTAACTCGTCTCTCCAGTTTTGTTAGTTACGCTATGTAATCTCTCCGCTGACTATCTTTATAACGTAAATAACACACTTTATCCCACAGGCTTATTTCTTCACGACTGGCTGCTCTCCCTGTCCCCTAAACTTTGGTCCTTAGATCTCAGCTTTCTGCAGATCTGGGATGGAGACGCTGAGAACGGCTTAGTGCCATTCCTCCCAGCAGCATTAAATAATACTTCTCAAGCTTTTTATTCCAGAAAAGGTTTAGACTTACAGAAACTTTTCGATTACAGTAGAGATCATTTCCATATACTCCACACCTGGTGTCCCTCCTATTAATATCTAATATTAGCATGGCACGCTTGTTACAACTAATGCACCAACATCGACATATTGTTAACTAAAGTTTGCACTTTATTTGAATTTCCTCACATTTGCCCCCAATTTTTTTGTTTCAGGATCCCATCCAGGATACCACATTTATTTAGTTGTCATGTTGTCCTGTCTCCTTAGGTGTCTGTGGCCGAGACAGTTTCTCAGACTTCCCTTGTTTTTGATGATCTTGACAGCTTTAAGGAGACTGGCAAGTCATTTTAAGGAGTTCCTGACAGTGTGAGAGTTTGAGGATTTTGTATGACACCCCTCAACTGGGATTAGTCTGATACCTTTCTCATGATCAGACAGGCGCTATGGGTCATGGGAAGGAGGACCGCAGAGATAAAGTGCCAGTTTCATCACATCACATGGTGTGAACTGTCGATATGACTTACCGTGGTTGACACTGGCCTTGATCACAGAGCTGAGGTGGTGTTTGCCAGATGTCCCAGCTGGAAAGCTCCCCCACCCAACCTTTCCGTTTCGTCCTCTCTGGAAGGGAGCCCCTGGGACAGCCCACATGCCAGGAGTGGGGAGTTCTGCTCCACCCCTTTTGAGGGCAGAGGATCTACCTACCTCAGGTATCTGGGGTTTTTCTCTATGGAAGATTTGTTTCTTCTTTCTCATGTAGTTATTGGTTCCATAATTTATTTACTTCAGTATGGATTCATGGATACATATTTTATACTTTGGGTTATAGCCCAGTGCTCCTTTATTTGTTTTGTTACTCACCTTGCTTTATCTTTGGCTGCTGGGAATTGTTTTGGCTGGCTTCTGTTCCCTTTGACATACCCCTCCATGGTGGATGTTTGTTTTGGTTTGGCTTTTGAGCATGTGCCTACTTTCTGGCACTACAAGATGTTCCAGGCTCCTCTTGCATACTTCCTGTTCCTGTCCTACAATCAGTCATTTTCCAGATGATCCTGGTGCTTCGTATTGGAGGCTGCTCTTACACACCAAGCCACAGGCACTGAGAGTGCTGTTGCCCCAGGCCCCTCAGCTGGCAGAGCAAGGACAGATTTGCGGATGTACCAACTTTTGTATATACATAACTGTCTGCATGTTCAATTAAGCCTGAGTTCCAATTATTGTCTCCAACCTTAATTCCTTACCACGTGGGTCATTCTGGCCTCCTCTCGTTGTTCACCTGGAAAGACCCACTCTTAACAGTGAGAACTCTGGCTGCCGCTGCCCACCGTCCATCTACTTAATTACTCAGTTCTAATCTATGTGTATGTCATGTCAGAATTGTTAACCCATATCTTCATGGGATACAACTTCATCAGTTAAAGTACAGTGATTTTGTACAGTTTCTTCTGCCTTTATAGACTCCATTAATTTCCTAAGTTATTTATGTAAGTCACCCTTTCCCCTGCCTTCTTCAGTGAGGTTGTTTCAGAGACTTATAATACAATAATATTTAGTCACATTTTGTATTCCATCTTGGGATCCCACAATGCCCTAAATGACTTTTTGATTTGCATACATTAAGGTTCACTCTTTATGCAGTAAAGTTTTATGAGTTTTGACACATACAGAAGGCCATGTAGCCACCATTACAGTACCATACAGAATACTTTACCACCCTAAAATGTCCTCATTGCCTCACTATTCCATCCTCACTCTGTTCCCCAAACTCTTGATAACCATCAAACTCCTTTACCATCTCTGTAGTTTTGCCTGTTCCAGATGGCCATATAATTACAATCACACAGTATGGACAATTGGTTTCAGACTGGTGTCTTTCAATCAGTAATATGCAATCAGTAATATGCACGTAAAATTAATGCATGTCTTGATAATTTCTTTTTCTTTTAGAATAGTATACCAGGGTGTGAACACAGAGACGTGTTTTCTCATCCATTCACTGGCTGAGTAACAATTTGGTTGCTTCCAATTGTTGGTGATTATGGGAAACAGTTGCCATAAAGAGTCACATGCAAGTTTCTGTGTAGGCATAAGTTTTCAAATCATTTGGGTAAATATCTAGGAGTTTGATTGCTGGGACTTACGGTAAGATTATGTTTGGCTTTGCATAAAAACTGTGAAATTGTCTTCCAAAGTAGCTGTACCATTTGCATTCTCCCCAACACTGAATGAGAGTTCTGTTTCTCTGCATCCTCACTAACAATTGGTATAATTAGTTTTTTGGATTTTGGCCATTCTAGTAAGAGGGTAGCAGTATCTCATTGTTTTAAATTGTAATTATCTAATGACAAGTGATGTTG
This sequence comes from Tonatia bakeri, assembly GCA_004024845.1. Taxonomy (NCBI): domain Eukaryota; kingdom Metazoa; phylum Chordata; class Mammalia; order Chiroptera; family Phyllostomidae; genus Tonatia; species Tonatia bakeri. Next base: position 55,945 of record PVIA01001043.1, read on the forward strand.
GGTATCTTGTCATATTCTTACTTGCATTCGTATGTCTCCTTTGGTGAGGTGTCTGTTCATATCTATTGTCCATTTTAAAATTAGATTGTTTGTTTTCTTATTGTTGAATTTTAAGTGTTCTTTGTATATTTTAGACACACTTTATCAGACATGTGTTTTGCAAATATTTTCTCTCAGACTTGTCTTTTCATTTTCTTATCAGTTTTTTTCATAGCAGAAGTTTTTAATTTTAAAAAAGTTCAATTTATTGATTTTTTCATGGATTATGATTTTGTAGTTGTATCTAAAAGTTTATTGCCAAACCCAAGATCACCTAGATTTTCTCCTTTGTTTTATTCTAGAAGTTTTATAGTTTTGTGTTTCACGTTTAGATCCAGGATTCATGTGGAAAGTTTAGTGTCTGCCTATAGGATCTTTTCTTTTTCTTTGTATATGGACATTCAATTATTCCAGAACCATTTGTTGAAAACTCTCCTTGCCCCATTGAATTACATTTGCTCCTTTGTCAAAAATCAGTTGACGATATTTGTGGTTCTCCATTTCTGGGAAAAATATAGAGTCTTTCAACATTAGGTAGGATGTTACACAGAGTATTGTAAATGGTCCTTACCAGCTGAAGGTAATTTCCCCTTTTCCTAGTTTGCCAAAAGTTTTTGTCATGAATGGGCAGGTGTTAGTTTTGTCAAATGCTTTTTCTGAATCAATTATTATGATCATGTGATTTTTTTCTTCAGCTGTTAATGTTGTAGATTGCATTGATTGATTTTTCAAATATTGAACCAACCTGGCATACTTAGAATAAATCCCTCTTGGTCTTGGTATATAATTTTTATACATTATTAAATTTGACCTGCTAATATTTTGTTGAGGGTTTTGCTTCTATGTTAATGAGAGAGTTTGGTCTATACTTTTTCTTTCTTGTATTGTCTTTATCTGGTTTGGGTATTATTCCTGGCGTAAGGGAGTACATTAGAAAGTATTCCCTCTGCTTCTATTTTCTGGATGGGCTGGTGAAAAATAGTATAATTTCTTCTTTAAATTTTGTAGAATTAACCAGAAAACCATCTGAATTTGGTGCTTTCTTTTTTTTGAAGGTTATTTATTATTTATTTTTATTTATTTTTACTTTTTTAAATTGATTATGCTGTTACAATTGTCCCATTTTCCCCCTTTACTCCCCTCCACCCTGCCCACCCCTCCCACCCACATTCTCCCCCTTTAGTTCATGTCCATGTGTCTTAATAAATTCTTTAGCTTCTACGTTTCCCATACTATTCTTGCCCTTCCCCTATTTTCTACCTATAGTCTATGCTACTTATTCTCTATATCTTTTCCCCCCTCTCCTCCTCCCACTTCCCTGTTGCTAACCCTCCATGTGATCTCCATTTCTGTGGTTCTGTTCCTGTTCTAGTTGTTTGCTTAGTTTGCCTTTGTTTTAGGTATGGTTGTTACTAACTGTGAATTTGAAGTCTTTTTTTACTGTTCATATTTTTAATCTTCATTTTCTTAGGTAAGTCCCTTTAACATTTCATATAATAAGGGCTTGGGGATGATGAACTCCTTTAACTTGACCTTATCTGAGAAGCACTTTATCTGCCCTTCTATTCTAAATGAAAGCTTTGCTGGATAGAGCAATCTTGGATGTAGGTCCTTGTCTTTCAGGACTTGGAATACTTCTTTCCATCCCCTTCTTGCCTGCAAGGTCTCTTTCGAGAAATCAGCTGACATTCTGATGGGAACTCCTTTGTAGGTAACTGTCCCCTTATCTCTTGCTGCTTCTAGAATTCTCTCCTTCATTTTTACCTTGGCTAATGTAATTATGATGTGCCTTGGTGTGTTCCTCTTTGGGTCCAACCTCTTTGGGACTGTCGGAGCTTCCCGGACTTCCTGGAAGTCTATTTCCCTTGCCAGATTGGGGAAGTTCTCCTTTATTATTTGTTCAAATAATTTTTCCACTTGTTGTTTTTCCTCTTCCCCTTCTGGTACCCCTATAATTCAGATGTTGGAATGTTTAAAGATGTCCTGGAGATTCCTAAGCCTCTCCTCATTTTTTTGAATTCTTGTTTCTTCATTCTTTTCTGCTTGGTTGCTCCTTTCTTCCTTCTGGTCCACTCCATTGATTTGAGTCCCAGTTTTCTTCCCATCACTATTGGTTCCTTGTGCATTTTCCTTCATTTCTCTTATCGTGGACTGCATTTGTTCATCTACTTTATGACCAGAGTCAAGCAATTCTGTGAGCATCCTGATCACCTGTGCTTTGAACTGTGCATCTGATAAGTTGGCTATCTCTTGGTCACTTAAAAAAATTGGCTCTGGGGATTTCAATTCTGTTTGAGCCATCTTTTTTTTTTTTAAGATTTTATTTATTTATTTTTAGAGAGGGAAGGGAGAGGGAGAGAGAGAGAGAGAGAAACATCAATGTGCAGTTGCTGGGGGACATGGCCTGCAACCTAGGCATGTGCCCTGACTGGGGATCGAACCTGCGATGCCTGGTTCGCAGCCCGAGCTCAATCCACTGAGCTATGCCAGCCAGGGCTTGAGCCATCTTTTTTATTTTTTATTTTCCTTTGGTCTGGTTGCAGGTGTTACGTATGGGCAGTGGAGCCTTATGTGTTCACCAGGGTGGGGCACCCCAGTCACTGGGTTGTGATGTTGTATGTGGGGGTGGAGTCTGAAAGGGAACAATGGTGCTTGCTCCACTTTCTCTAGGACTTTAGTCCCTTTTGCTGCTCCCCACAAGCAAATTGGGCCCTTCTGGTGCTGGCTCCCAGGCGGTTGGGCTTGTGTACTTTCTCGGACTCTGTGGGCTTCCCCAAGGAGCCTCATGTGAGGCTGAGAGAATCTCCCGGCCTCAGCTCCCACAGGTGTTTTCAGTCGGTGCTCTTAGGCTTTGTTTCCTGGCGCTGGGTCCCTGGGTTGCGCGGTCTGTGTTGCTGCCCGTTTTCGCTTAGTTTGTCTGTGTGCGAACGTGTGACTGCGGCGCACTGGGTCTGCTCATTGCCTCCCGCGCCCAGGGTCTGCCACCAGTGCCTCAGCTGCCCCTGCGCTTCTGGGGTTCGCCAGCTGCCCTCTGCACCCTGCCTGCCCACATCTGCCAGGCACTGCTTTCTCCTGCTGGGACCCCTGGATCCCTCTCCATAGGCCTCTGACTCCGCCCCTCCTTACCGGTCTGGATGTACAGTAGTCAGACTTACATTCAGTTCATTTCTGTCTGTTCTGGTTGTTTTTTGTTTCTCAAGTTTTGTTGTCCTTAGTTTTGGTTGCGTGAGGAGGCACAGTGCAACTACCTATGCCTCCATCTTGGCTGGAAGCCCAGGTTATTTATTATTAATTCAATTTTTTAATAGCTACAGGGTTATTCAGTTTATCTATTTCTCCTCATGTGAGTTGTGGTAGTTGTGTTGAAAGCTGGACATTTTGTGTTGCACAATAGGAACTGATGTAAATAAAGCTTTAATATTAGGATATATGTTAATCTGGTTAACAATAATTAAAAGATATATATATTTACATGTATATAAATAAAATTAAAAGCTTTAAAATGAAAATCTACAAAGACTTCCTATTATCAATAAAACTGAGTTCAAATTCTTTAGCTTGGCAAAGGCCTTCACATTTTGACTGCAGCCTAACTTTTCAGCCTTCTTTTGAAACAATAATGATGCTGTCATTTATTGAGCCCCTACTATTTATGAGTGTTTAATACAATAACACTGCAAGTTATGTGTAAGTGTCTCCATTTTACAGATGTGAACTCCAGATACAGAGAAGTGAAGTAACTCGCCATGATCACGTAGATAGTAAATGACTAGGCCAGGACTGGATTTGAGGTCTGTCTGGTGCTGAGTCCTGTGCTTTTTGTCATTAGTCCTGAATGTTTATTCCCTTTATCAGGCCCTTCAGTTCAACTCAGTCAAATCTGTCTGTCCCTCATCTCCCAAACATACTAATATCACTATCTGTCTTCCTCCAGATGCCTGATGCACCCGTCTCAGGTATGGAATCGTCAACCAAAGTATTTTAAATAATAAAGGCATAGTTATTTCACATACAGAAAATTTGGAGCTGTGTGGTCCAGGGTTGACAGAATGGCTCTGCAGTGTCGCCAATGACCCAGACTTGTTCATCCCTGTACTCTGCTGTCTTCATTGTCTTGGTGATGTCTCTAGATGTAACATTGACTAGAAAGTCAACTCAGCTTTAAGACTCTTATATTCATAGGTCAGGAATCCAAGAAAGGAACAGAATGGGACAAAAGGCAAGAAATATTTTCCAGAATTTAAGTGGGTAAACCAGACCCTAAAGTACCCCCAGATCCATCAGTTGCAAAGACAACAGGGTTGCTCTAGGACACGGTTTATTTCCCAGAAATGCACATATTGCTGTTCAGAAAAAATCAAGGATCTGGAAGCCATGAGAAGGGAAGAATGACTTTGGAGGCCAACTCTGGAGTTTGCCAGATCATCCACTCTGTAATACCCGGATCAAGAATGGTGCCCTGCCCCAATGATCCTACCACATCAAGTGGCATGGTTTTGTCTTTCCACAGAAGTCTCACAGGTATTGCCCCTACATGTGATTAGCTTTGAATTCTTGTGTTATAAGTTATTTAAAGTCTTTTCGAGACTCCATATTCTCTTTAAAGATATCTTACCAGTGTCATGTGAATAGAGGCTACGTCTTAGGCGTTGCTTTCTCTCCCACACATCCAGGATGTGGTGGACACCTGGAGTGTTTCCTTGAGGCACACAATGTGGTCTGGTTAGCGCCATCGCCTGATCGGCTATGCACTCCTGGTTTCTTATTTCTTGGATATCTGGATTCCTCATCTCTCCTCTTATTGTATACATAAAACAAGAATTTGAGAAAATAGGTAGTTTTGAAAATGGTGAGTACATAAAATTGATTTTTAATACATAATTCACAGAATGAGTAACAGCAGACTTTGAAAATAGAGTCCAATCTTCTGAAGCCAAAAGAAGTCTCATTAATGAACATAGTTTAAAAGACTGTGGCTTTGTAATATGCATCTTTCCCTCTATTGCAAAATGAACTTTTTAAAAAAAGCATTTTAATTCATTTGATGGTGCTATTTGACACTTTGAGATAATGATACCAGTTAAGAATATTGAGAATCCAACAGACCAAGTCATTGGCTGAAAAGCTGTGTTTTCAGTGTAAATTGCAATTGTGACTTTTCAAATTTCCAAGCATGTGTTTAAATAAGCAAGGCTGAGAGAGCAGCAGGATCATAGGCAGTTTCTCAGTGTAGTCAGTGGGATGGGGAAGAGAGAAGGAAGTCTGGGTCCAGGGAGGGGGTGGTGTTAGGATGCTCAGCCCACGCCCAGGATCTGAGAGCAATCTGCTTGGTGTTCATTTCTTGTAAGATCACCCAGAACAGTAACTGATTCTTACTTCCATAAAATAAGATACTGTACCAGGTAATTTAAACACGTCATTCTTAATTAATTTGTTTAGCAATCCACCAACATTATAAGTGCTATAATCCTGATTGTGCCAAGGGAGAAGCTGATAGTGCAGTTGCCTGAGGTTACAAAGCAGTGACGAACCCAAGGGTCTTCCAACAGCTGGCAGACTCTAAAACCTGAGTTCTACTCTGCGTTTCTCCCGGGGCCTCGTTTCCCACCTTGGCTGCCCATTAGAATCACATGGAAGCCTGAACACTGTTACCACCCAGGCCACATCCCAGACCAATTTAATTAACATCTCGGGGGTTGAGGCCCAAGGACCCCACTGATTCTAAAGTACAGCCAAATTTAAGAACCAGTGTCTTAAGATGATGGCTTTTGCAAAATAGATACAGAAATGTTAGTGTATATTGATTTTAAATTTGTTAACATAAGTTGTGGGTGGTGAATAAAACACTGCTCTGGGTTCATCTTGCCATTTGCTCATTATAAGCCTTGGAAAGTCAGTAAATGATAAAAAAGGAAATGTTTCATCATTAGAAAGTATAGAGAAGAGCATAATGGCCAGCTATATCCAATCTCACTTCAAGCTAAAGTTGTGCTGTATTAGTTTTTCTTAATAATTAAAATGATGCATGTACATTAGAAAATTCCTCTGTTTCTGACCTTATTACCATCTCATTCCAATTGCATTTGTCATTTCTGTTCGTGCTTTCATATGCTTACTATTGTGTGTGTATATATATATATATACAATATATATATTGTCATGAACTGTACAGTAATGTTTTGGTCGAAGATGGACTGCATAAACAACCGTGGTCCCATAAAATTATAATAGAGTTGAAAAATCCCTATTGCCTAGTGGCATTGCAGCTGTTGTAACGTTGTAGCACAATGCATTACCCATATGTTTTTGTTGATGCTGCTGTACAGCGTGTATAAAGTCTAGAGTAGCGCACAGTGATGTCCCGGGCTTTCACATTCAGTCACTGCTCACTCGCTGACTCACCCAGAGCAACTTCTGGTTCTGTACACTCCATTCATGGTAAGCGCCCTACACAGGTGTGCCATTTTAAAAATCTTTTATACCAGCCCTGGCTGTTGTAGCTCAGTGGGTTGAGTGCAGGCCTGCGAATCAAAGGGTCACTGTTTGATTCCCAGTCATCGCACATGCCTGGGTTGTGGGCCAGGTCCCCAGTAGAGGGTGTCTGAGAGATAACCACACATTGGTGTTTCTTTCCCTCTGTTTCTCCTTCCCTTCCCCTCTCTCTAAAAATGTATAAATAAAATCTTTTAAAAAATCTTTTATACCATATTTTTCCTGTACATTTTCTATGTTTAGATATGTTAGACACACAAATATTTATCACTGTGTTATAATTGCCTACAGTACTCAGTACAGGCACATGCTGGACAGGCTTGTAGCCTAAGCACAGGGTCTTTGCTGCAGAGCCTGGGTGTGTAGTGGACCACCCATTGAGGTCTCTGTAAGTGCACTGCATGATGTTTGCACAATGACGGATGTGCATAGCTACACATTTCTCAGAATGTGTCCCTGTCATTAAGTGATTCGTGACTGTACCATATATGTGTATCTCTATTAAAGTGGACATGTATAAAACATTGTTTAAATGGAACACGTACCATACAACTTTCTGCAACTTATTGTTTCTGTTCTTTTTTTAATGTTATATTTTTGACATTTATCCATGTTGACCCACGAGGTTATAGTATTCCATTGTATGTATCACCAATTACTAATCTGCTCTCCTGGTCATGGATATTTGAATTGTTTCTAATTATTTTCCATTAAAATAAGCCTGCCAAAAGTGTTTTCTGATAACACATCTCCTTGTGCAAATATGTAGGAGTTCCTTTAGGAAATACAGTGAGAAAAATTGATATTGAGTTGAACGGTGTGCATGTCCTCACGTTTCCTAGATTTGGCCAAATCGCTCTTCCGTGTAGTTTCTCTCTTTATGTCCTCGAGAATCCTAGATATTACTAAATTTTACATTTTTACCAGACTAAGCAATGTGAGGTGGTTTAAATTGCTTTAACGTGCATTTGCCCAGTTATTAAAGGATTTCAGCACTTTTCCCATATTTGTATTGTCTTTCCATAACTTTGGTCCATTTTCCTTTTGGCTTATTTGTCTTTCCTTTATTGATCTTCAGGCTGTCTTTATGCACGTGCTACACTAGTCCTTTGCCGGTTACACACACCGCAAGTTCTTTTCTAGTTTGTGGCTTATATATTTAATTTATGTTTTTTTTCTGGTGAAGGGAAGACTTTACTGGATGTAGTCAAATACAATGATCTTTTCTTTTGTTGTTCACAATTTTAAAAAACTTAAGGAAGTCCTATACTCTGAGGACATAAAGATATTTATCTGTATTCTTTTCTAAAAATTTTAGTTCCCACATCTAAGTCCTTAACCATCTGGAGTTTAATTTTGGGTTTACTTTGTGTTAATTAGAAGAGGCTAGGTTATGTTGAAGAAACATCCCCAAACCCATTCATGTCACATTTATGCTGTTGTCTTCTGTGAGTGTGCAGCCCCTGCTCACCGTAGTCCCTTGGGGACCGACCCAGGTTGACGAAGGCTTGTCTAGACAGGGTATCCGAGGTACTACAGCTAGGAGGAGAATGTGGCGAGTCACACAGTGGCATTTAAGGCTGTGTTTGGAGGTGACGTGTCTTCTGATCACATTCAGTGGCCAAAGTGAGTCATGTGACCATGTCTAACTTCAGAGTGGGCAGGGAAGTACAAGAGGAAGAGAGAACTGGAGTATTCTATGAATTAAATTAACTTTTTTTTTGAATAATCAATTCTTCCAATCCCATTTTTGGAAGAAGATTCTATGCTTTTCTGATTGATGTGTGATGTCACCTCTGTCACACCAAGTTCTCACATTGTACAGATGTCGATTTGAACAAACTGCCTCCATCCTTGTAAGCTCTCCACATACTCTATTCTCACTTTAACTTTGACCAATTTAACTAGTCCTGGCCAGTGTACACAGGCCTGTAGTTAATGATTGGCTGTGTTCTGTAGCCTGCACCATATCATCATGAAGAGGGCCTAACAACCAAGATGCACATCACACTGGTATGAGCATTGGTGCTAAGCAGTTATCCAATGTGACTCCTAGCAGATGAGGTTCCTGGCACAGATCACATGCTTTGTCTCCTTGTCTTGTCAATCATAGCACTCTGGCCGTACATTTGACGTAATCACCGTGTAGTAGTGGAGAATAACCTGTGCAGACTAGACTGCTGGCTTGTCTTTTCTGGTCTGATCCAATCCCTGTAGGTAAATCACCCTACAATAAATTCTGTTCCATTCAATAAATTTGCTTGCTTTGTTTTGGGGTATTGAGATACTTTTACAGTTCAGGGGTCACTTACCTCCTCCCCTCCACGTTCAGACCTACCTGGATGTGAGTTTGCTTCTGACTTTCTTCTGGCTGTCATTGGTCATTCTGCCATGACACCACAGTGTTTTCATCACCATAGCTTTCCACAGCTATTAATCGGATAACTTGCAGTGAAAGACCCTAACCTTGGTTATCACCTTCAAATTTGTCTCTGCTAGTCTCCACGCTCTGCTTTTCTTATGAATTTCTAAATCAGTTTGTCATATTTTCTGAAATCCCTCCTAGGATTTTGTCTAGTGCTCCACAGCAAGCAAATACCAGTGCCAGATTATCAGCTTAGGTTTCTCTGATTCCCACATGACAGAGAAAATAGAAATGTCAGCCTGTGAACTGAGGCCAGCAAGAGGAGACAAAGTAATAGCCTTGCTTTCTCTCCAAGCTCCTTCAGAGCACGGGGGTTTATTTTGGTAGCTTCCATAGCACCTCGTGCGGGGCTCGCCCAGAGTAATCACCTCTCAGTGAGCATTGGTTAAACTTAGTTCAATGTGAATGTTAAAGTGTGGATGAAATGAGAAGTCTAGGTGTACCCAGTAGAAAGAGGCTTGAAACATTCTTAACAGACCCAGAGGGTGAAAATACAGAATCTGTTTTTTACAATAGGATGGCTTCATCTCATCTCTGGAGATTAGAGGGAGGCCTCCAATGACAGAGGAGGGACAGAATTTCTCATTAGCACCAGGAGTCAGGCATTCTGGAAATGAAACTTGTTTGCTGAATCTTCCTAAAGCATTGATCTCTGATCGTGAGTCAGCTAGCCCCCAGGCACCTCCTCACAGCTAGCTCCTAAGAATTAATGAGCCCATCACTCTAGTTATTTCTCCCTGGGGCAAATGGCCAGTGTTCACACAACAGATGCTCTTTGAATCAGACTGAAGGGGAAATGGCAGCAATCTAGCTCTCCATCCATTCCGAAATGTGACTGGTTGGAAAAAAGAATGCAATGGGATATATCCAAGTAGATGTTTCCCACATCCCCTTGACTTCTCCAATGGCATTTTCACATTACCAGTATTACTCTATGACTCAGCCCTGTTTCCTTCATTGCCCTTTTGTGTAGTGGGAAAGGAAGATGCCGTGCTTGGCTTGGGAATTGTGCTTCATATGAGTCAGGCAGCCAGCCTGTTAGCATTGGTTTGTTTTTGGGGGGCACTGTGTTGGGGAGGAGGCTCTGCAAACGCCAGAGGAGAGTGTGAAGTGTGCTCTTGCCCTTTAGTTTATATCAGCGAGGCCAGAACTCAGAGGTTGTTTATTCCATGCAAGTACCTAGCACTTTTGCTGCCTCGGCATGAATGATGGTGCCCTGGTGATGGGATGAGCTGGAGATGCACACATACTTTTTTCTTCTACGCAGCATCTTTTTATTGAATGTGAAGTGGAGCATTATATGAAAAAATAGCAAGACATAACATTTGCTCGTATTGCTAATAATCGTATTACAAAAGCATGGTGCCCACAAACGAGGTAACTGGAGTTATTAAATAACTGAATGCATTGCCCCGAGAACAATGGCTCCATCCCTGAACTTTCCCTTGGAAAAGTGAACATCTGTCCTCATGGGGAAGGAGATCTTTATTAAATAGGAAGTTGAAAGAAATAGCTTCTAGGGTTTCTACTGCATTAGTTTCCTGGGACTGTCATAACAAAGTTCCACAAACTGAGTGGCTTAAACAACAGAAAATTATTGTCGTACAGTTCTGGAAGTGGGAATTCTACGATCGAGGTGTCAGCAGGGCCACACTCCCGCTAACAGCACTGGGGAAGGGGCCGTTGGTTTCCAGGCCTTGCTCGGAGCTTCTCACACTTCCTTGACTTCAGCATACCTTCAGTCTTCATTTGGCATTCTCTCTGTGTCTGTGGGTCCCTTTTCATTAGGACACAGTTATATTGGATTAAGACCCACCCCAGTTGAGTACAACCTTACCTTAACTAGTTACATATGCAGCAATCTGATTTCCAAATAAGGTTACATTCTTGGGTTCTAAGGGCCAGTATGTCAACATATGAATTTGGGGAGAACACAATTCAACACACAATACCTTCTAACTCTCTGATTCAAATAGTCTCAAGTGATATAAAAGTCTAATTAAAATAAATAGTCATTTACATTATTTCTTAACCGTTTTTAGGTATTGCTTCTCAAATCCTGGTATTCCCCATGTTTGGACGTAAAGAGAACACATCTCTCTTCTCACCCTGAATTCTTTTCTGAAGTCCTGTAGCTTCCCTGTGCATTTGTGTGTGTGTGTGTGTGTATCTGTGTGCACGCGTGTGTGTTTAGCTCTACCAGGACTAACTGCCAACCACCTTTGCTTTCCTCTAACAAGAGATTTTTAGATCTGAGAGTACTTAATGGGAATATAATCTGGGCTTTAGATCAGCAGTTAATTCGAATATCTCAATAATCCCTCTGCTCTCTCTTTGTCTCTGCATTTGCCAGCCGGGCATTCTGGCACTGTCCTTTTCCAACCTGAGGGGAGTCTCTTCCACATGCACAGTAGCAATCTGCCCTTGGAACCTGGACTGTGTGTGGATGGTCCCCTAGCTCCCAGCCCATACTCAAGATTTAAAGCAAACTCCCCAACACCATATCATCACATGACAACCCCTACTGAATCAGAACCCATTGCAACCCAGAAATAAAAGCATTTAAAATGTGATGAATGATTCTGTCACAGCAGGGCAAAGGCAAAACAACTCATTAGGAAAAAATCTTGCCCACTGGCTTCTCTGATAATAGTGGGAATAGTCTTCTTATAGGTTGAAAGGAAAATAATCATGAAATAAGCTTACATTTTAATACGATTTCAGCTATAGGGGGGAAACCGAAAAGGAGCTGGAGCAACTGAAGGCAGCATGCTAACAATAGTTATTGGCAGATCGTAGAGTGAAGGTGATTTTAATTTTTTTTGCCAGTATTTTCTAAGTGTCTTTCAGATAGCCTGTGTTTCTTTGATCCTCTATCTTTCTTTTGGTGATTAAGGCACAAGGACATAAGTTCCTGCCCCTCAGAGGCTGCGCTGTGTGTCACAGAACCTGCTGGACGCAGTTCTCTGCCAGCTGAAGGTGTTCGCTCAACATTGGTTGAGTAACTACAGAAGAAAGATGGTTTGGGCTGTGGAGTTTTGTATGAGAAATATTGCAGCGCGGATATTTTTCTCATTTTCTTTTCCCATTACACTTCCAATGCACATCACATGCAGGATATACATATGATTGAGATCATTTCTGGCCTTCAGGTAATGATCTGAACACAAGCCCTGAACACAAGTAAAATGGAAAATTCCTTATTAAGATTCTTGTTTTATAACCTAAACAGAAGACCTCAGGCTACTTCCAAAATGAGTGTAGGTGAATATCCAGAGCTCGCCAATGGTGAATTCTCAGGGCAGCTAAGAGAAATTCTCAGATGTCTCCACTCAAGGTTATGGGCACATAGCCATGTTCCCTGCTCTACCTGATGCTTCCTTTTATGCAGTGTAAAAAGAAGGAATAAAAGCATCTGCTTCCCTAAATTTCAGGGAAGCATTTCCAGTAGGAAGTTGGGTTCTTCTTTGGCCCTGCTCCAATAAGGACCCATCTGTGGGATTTCGAGGCCCCTTTAACACAACATCACCATTGCTCTCTGTCCCGAACAAATGGCTCATCTCACTGAGACTCCACAGGAGACTAATGGAAGCCCAGAGCAGAGGAGAAAATTTGCATTTTAGAGATGGGATTCTTTATACCTGCTAAAGCTCTGTATTTTGTTGAGATTTTACTAAAAACAAATATCCTCTTTTGCAGACAGGAAACAACCCCCTTTATAGTCGAGCTGACAGGAAAGTTTGCAAGTGGTTTTCAAACAGGAAGAAGTATGAAGGACACATGGATAAAAACTAGGGGTGGGTGGAAATGGGAGGGAGGAGGGGAGGGCTGGGTGGGTGGGTTGGGATGGGAGTAAAAGATAGAAAATTGTACTGCAACAACAATTAAAATAAAAAATACTTAAAAAAAAACAAAAACAAAGAGATGCCTTGGGACCTGTCCTCCGTTTGGTAGCACACCCCTCCTTATCACCCGGTTGGGTTTGTCCTGCTGTCAACTTGACATCCGCAGCTTGACAGTCAAATCTGCCTTTTGTGTTCTTTCCAAAGTTGAGAGTGTCCTATTCCCTATAGAAAGAAAGCTTAAGACTTATACTCTGATAACAGTTTGTTAGAATTCATTTTTTCTAGTTTATTGTTTTTCTTATAATACAACAAGATTTATTGATTTATTCTTTGGGATTCTTGTGCCATATTTTCTCTGTGGCTAAGTCATGCCTGGCAGGCAAGTCAGATGAAGTTGGTAACTTGGGAAGATGTTTCCAGCATGGTGTTG